>NW_006494910.1:5757295-5769937 GCF_000471905.2 Amborella trichopoda | reverse complement strand
ACATAGGGCTGAAAGGCCCATAGTTCCTTTTCTGGGTGCCCTTTTTGCAGCATCTATACATCCTCTCTCTCTCTCAAATCCAACCATTCCCATTATCCATAATTGGGTGATCCCAAAAGGGATGGGTCTTACATTTCTCTAACTCCCTTGTATGAAGATCATTTGGGTTTTGTTCTTGCTCCCCAATAAACCCCCTTTTAAGAAAATACCGTAATACCTTCTATCTTTAGGAAAATAGGGGTGATGATTTTGGCTATTACTGAGCCTACTCTAGATGACGAAAAGTTCCTTTACAGGCACATCCAGCAATTATGAATACAAAGGAAATACATATGTATATTAATTCCCTTGGAATGAGACTGAACTCTTTCGACTACTGATAACATAATTCTGAAGTACTTTTGGTATAAAATTCTGGATCTTCATCCTTAGTTCAGGCAACTATACAACTGAATTTGGAAGCTTTTTGGTTCTCACCATTTCCCTTTTAAAGCTCTGAAGTAGTTGGGCATTCATGTTCAACGATTTGATTCTTTGCAATTACTACATTAAGCCATATGCTAACAAGGCATGGTTGTAATTAGGGATGGCAACGGGTCGGGTCCTGCGGGACCCAAACCCGGACCTGAAATTTCACCTGTGGACCCATACCCATATCCGACGGGGTCCAAAAGTATCCTACCCGTACCCGTACCCGTACCCGAGAGACTTATTTGGACCTGGGACCCTGACCCATACCCGGCAAATTGGCGATGACACCTGCTTTGGTTTTACAAAAAAAAACAGGGCATAGAAAGAGAAATCACAGGACCCGTTTTCTCTCTCTCTGGCCGTATCGATTTGGCAATACCTCCCATATTTGCTTGTATCCATGTGTTTATTCAGAGACAATCGCCATTAAAGAACCAGAAAACGGCTTTCAGAAGCTCAAAAACCCTTTAGAGTTGCAGATTATAAGCAGGCTCTCTTAGAAAAGAGAGCCCACTTTCACCCACATCACAGGGACTAAAACTGAGAGAGCCCCACGATAAAAGACCTACCCTTCACAGTGAAATGGCCGACAAAGAGATAGAATAGGAAGCCATTGATGGATCTTGGGGAGCTTAGAGAGAGGGGGGGTGAAATTTGTCAAAAAGGAGTTGGGCTTTTAGCAAGGGGATGGCTTATTGAGCTTAGAAAAAGACAGAGAGAGAAGCCATGGCTGGATCTTAGTGGAGCTCGCTGCTGTTTTAGATGCTGCTCCTCCTTCCCATCTTTCCCATCTTCTTACAAACGAGAGTGTTGATCTCACACTCTCTCTCTCATCTCACCAGCCCCATCAAAATCCCTCTCTCTTTTCATGATGATGCTCTCTGCAAATGTCAAGATCTCACAATTAAAACCCTTACTTTTTTTTTACAAATCAAACCCTCTTTGAAGAAAGGGTGCAGTTTATATGAAGATGCAAATCGAACCCTCATCTCAGCCACATCAAAACCCCTCTGTGTCACTCACGCATCAAAATCACCCCCATCAAAACGCTCTGTCTCTCTCTAAAGCTCACCCATCAAAACCACCCTAATCAAAACCCCTCCGTCTCTCTGTTTAAAGCTCACCCAATACATTGTAATGTATTAATAAAACTATGGGTCAGGTATGGCAGGACCCGTACTCGGACCACCTGCGGCCCGAGTCGGGTATATCCTTCGGGTCCCAAGTCGGGTATGGGTCCATTGCCATCCCTAGTTGTAATGTTTACTTTGTGACATAAATCACGCAGGCTCAATCTTGAAGAGATATGCCCAGTGCAATGACAAATGTTGTAGGGGCAGAAATCCATCTCGATCAACATAGAGAATCCCTTCTTCTCTACTCTATCAAATTCAATAGGTGGTAACCATTTTAGAACAAGTGATCTGAGATTCTCCATAAGCCCATCATATACTGCTCTTTTCTTGCTGCACATGCTGTACTGCTCTTTTTACACTGCACATTCTTTACTAGCATTTCAAAGTGCTGCATCGGCATATGCATGATAGAGTTGGAATGAAGAAAATATGGCGGATCCAATCTCTTATAGTAAAGAAAAATAATGTATCCAGTCCTAAATTAACTGAAGTTAACATGGCCATATTTTATAGATATATTCAAAATCACTAAGTTTACCAACAAGGCTGTGTATCCTGCTGTCAATGTGGCAAAACTGAGTCTCTTCATCTTAGCAAAATTGGAGATATGTAAATCTTTTAGCCATGTTTATGTATGATGTTAGCAACTGCAATAGGCTGCTAAGGACATATTCAAATGATTGAATGTGTATTCATTATATTTTTATTTGTTATTTTTCTTTTTTTGACAATTAACACTTGATTGATCCATGAAGATCAGCAACTTTTTGTTATTTTTCTTTTTTTTACAATTAACGCTTGATTGATCCATGATGATCATCAAGTTGGCCTCACAATTCCAATTTGTATGCTGGTAGCAATCGATGCACCCCATTAGAACCATCTAGACCCTTTCCAATTGGAAATTCTTCATTAGAAAGGTCCACTCTAATTTGATCTGAATTCCGATTAATTTTGCACAATTATAGAAAAGAGAATTGAGTCTACAATATGTTGTTTAATATAGTATTTAGGGAATTCTTGCTATTGGACATTGCAACCTCAAGAACAAATCAGATATAGTTGTAACCCTCCTGCACCCTATTTCCATGGTTACCTTCAACATTAAAGCAGACTCTGATTAATATTATATGATGATGGAGAAGAATGTTATTTGCTATTCTTTTTAAGGTTTTTTTAATGAATTTGTTGAAAAATCTGCATTGAACGGGAAGTGTAATATTAGAAGTCTAGTCCACATGGCTAGTGAAGAAGTGAACTCTGTTGCAATAGTATAGCAATTGTTGATGGTACTTGTAGGTGAGATGATCCGAATATAAGAATTATGGGCCATCGTAAGGTGGGCACTATATCCTTGTATTTCTACGAAACTTATTAGCTTTAAAAAAAGGATGAAAGAATCAATTCTCTGCTCTTAAAGTAAAATTACAGATTCAGCTGCAATACAGGTTTAAGCGAATTTCTTGTATTATAGCTACCTGCATACTTCTTCTGTATGCTAAGTGCACCAGTGTTGACACACAAACAGTAGCAGATACTCCTAAGGTACTTCTAAAAATAAATGATATGTAAAAGTTGAATGCGCAAAATATGAAAATGTGCTTGAGAATATTATATATATAAAATCATGACATGTAAAAATAAAATATATTACAAAATATATTTGATATAATAAAGCTATTTTATAACGTGGATATAATATCAATATAAAAAAACATAGGATTTCAAAAGTGAAATAAATAATAACATATATCTAAATTATAATATAGTTAAATTCATGTATGCTGATAACTTATATTTTTATATATATAATATTGTAGACACCCCATTTTGAAATTGGTTAATCTTTCATGAGTTATTGAACCCTAGGGATCATAATAACCTAGTAGACCCTAGTTACCTTTCATACTTAAAACCCAAACTCTAGACTTATCGAAGTCCTAAATTAGTCATCCTAGATAGCCCTAAGCCTAATACACCTAGGAAATCAACATGGACACTAATCTGGCACCTTGAAACCTGAAACTGATACCCAAAAGTCCTAGCCTATAGACCCCTCAAAATTCACTCAAAATGGGTCCAATTTGAGTTTAAATTGTAGAGGAGATCAAGAGCTTTCTAATCGTCCAAGAATCGTCCCAATTGGACTACAAGGTTGAAACATTATGGCCCATACAAAATTGTTTGCTAAAAATTTCAGAATGGTCAAGACGATGGTATATGTTTTGTTTTGGCAAAATTTCCAGACTCCAGAGCGTCTACCATCCTGGCCAAATTGACCTAATATTGTTCTAAACGTTAGAAGATGTGACGTCTAACTTAGATATGTCAAGACGCTAGATACTATGCCGTCTAGATGCATTTGACCAGTCAAACATAATTTTTAGAGATAAATACATGGGAAGCTTCAGGAAACGTGTTTTGGGCACGGATTACAGTCTATAAAAGGGCCAAAAAGGGGGCAAACTCATTATCTCTCACATCTTAGAAACTCTAGTCATAAATCCTAGGGTGCCCAGCACAAGAACACTCAAGATTCCTTCTGTTATTATGCTAAAAGTTTGTATTGCTCTTGGGAGTTAATTCCGTAATAGGCTCCTTCTTAGTCCTTAAGTTTAGGTGAGGCTCTTGTATCAAGAAAATTGTAGATAATCATTCGACGACCTTATGGCACTTTGAGGGTCATTGGATGGGGTATGGGCCTTGCTGATTGTCCTCACTATTATGTCATTATCAGATGGGGGTGCCCTTGTTAAGTGGTTTTACGGGGTTGCCTCTGCAGGGTCTTCTAAATTAATGGGAATGTGTTCTTCATTAGAGTGAGTTTCTTGGTATGGGATGCCCAGGTTATTGCGATCGTGCCCCTGCCACTATGGGCTTTTGAGGTTCCCTCTTGTCTTGTCACCGTTTCTCACATAAGTGGGTCTCTCATTTGACTTCCTTTGAAAGTTAACTAAATTGGATCTTCAAAACTCTGCTCTTCATCCCAATTAGGTGAGTTATCAAGAAAATCTTGAGAAGATGGGCCAGGTGGTCCCTTTAGGATTTCCAAAGGTTCAAGTTCTTTCACCCCTTGTTGAGGGAAATGGATCCTCTTTTAGGCTCATCTTTTCTTTTCCTTCTTGCGTGTTTTCTTTCACTAATTGATCCTGAGTGGGACATATGTAGGGATCCTTTGGGTTGAATTCACTTCCTATTGCTTCCACTTGGAAGATCGTAGGTAAGCTTAAGATGGGTTCTTGGCTATTAAAAAATTGAAATGTGGCTCTGTTCACTGGGTACCCACGTAAGTCTCGACCACCATAGTAAAGGGATCAAACAGGTCTTAGTATATGTGGGCTGCCTTTTGGGCAAGGAATTGTGGAGGGGCGCTCACAGTTAAAGTTGCGTGGTCCTTAACCGTCCCGACTCCAATAGGCTAGGTATCCCTCTTGGCATTCATGCTGACTTCGGGAGTTTTCAAAGACTTGAAGTGGTTTTCTGGCTTAACCTGAACCTGTGGAAAATGGCACAAGGGTGACGGTTTGTGAGCAATGTGGCAGAAAAATCAGGGAAGCAAATAAATAGAATTAAAAGCCAATATAACTGCAAAATGACATAACAGGGAAGAGAAATCCCCTTGGATCAGGCACTAGGGAAAATACAAACAAAAATTGGGGGTTCAGGGGGCCTGGTGTTCTCGTAGGCATGATATCTGTTGTCCAAGGTTTCTGGTCCCGACGATATATACTATGCCATCTAGGCCAGTCTAGACTGCAAAAGATGTGACAGACGTCAAACACTTTGGTGTCTCGAAAATTGTCTTTTTTTAATATATGAAAATAAAATTAGGGTTTTTGATTTGTCAGTAATTGAACCTAAAACAAACTTTAAAAGGCTGATTTTCGACGGATTTCGAATGATTTTGAGCTTTAACTTGCCCCCATGATGGGTGCCAAACTGTTTACAACCAAATTCGGTTGTAATCTCTGATCAAATCTCTCCAAACTTATACTTTAACTGTGTTAAAATATAGATCGGTAGAAGTTCGTGGGGTCCATCAAAGTATGATTAAAAACAAACTAGATATAAAGAGATAAACGTTCTTTGAGAACAGATCTGGTTCAAGATCGCACAAAAGTCCCTACCAAAAACTTCTAAAACTGAAAATAAACTAAAATAAATAAATTAAATTGAATCAAAATTAAATCAATCTAATTAAAAGAAAAAAAAGAAAAAAAAGGAACTTTCTTAACCAGTTTGATCGGCCGGACTTAGCGGAAGACCCGTAGTTGGCTTTTATATCAGACCGTGGGATTGCCTATGCCGTGCTTTTTCGCATTTTCTTGAAGAATTGGGTTGACAATTGTTTGGATTGAGCAATTGTTGGAATCGGGTTTACCTTCAATTAGGGTTTTGATGGGCCAGGACTTATTTAGAGTTAGGGTTTCCCAGATCTAGGGTTTTTCTCTCTCTAGGGTTAGGGTTTATGATTAGGGTTTCTAAGATATGAAAGATGATGAGTTTGCCCCATTTTTGGCCCTTTTATAGACTGTAATCCGTATCCAAAATGCGTTTCCAGAAGCTTCTCATGTGTTTTATCCTTAAAATTTTTTTTTGATTGGTCAAATGCATATAGATGGCACGATATTTGGCGTCTGGAGACATTTGGGTCAGACGACACATCTTCTGATGTTTGGAACAAAACTAGGTCAATTCAGTTTGGGCGCTAGACACTGGCATTTGGATTTTTTGCCAAAACGACAATATACCACTGCCTGAACCATTATGGAAATTTCAAAGAACAATTTTGTATAGGGTATAGCATTTTAACCGTGTGTCCAATTGGGATGATTCTTGAACCGTTGGAAAGATCTTGATCTCCTCTACAATTTAGAATCAAATTCGGCTCACTTTGGGTGAAATTTAAAGGCTCTACCAAGACAGGACTTTGAGGTGTCAGCTTTTGGTTTCATGGTGTCGAATTGGTGTCCGGGTTGATTTCCTATGTTTATTAGACTTAAGAGTATCTAGGATATCTAATTTAGGGTTTGGATAAGTCTAAAGTTCGGGTTTTAGGTCTTAAAAGTTGACTAGGTTTTATGAGGTTATTGTGATCCCTAGGGTTCAGGAACTCAGGAAAGATTAACCAATTTCAAAATATGGTATCTACATTTCCATTCTTTGGTGCACCCTGTTCTTTGAGGAATAGGTGGTGAAAGAAATGGACAACTGCAGACAATCTCTGTTAACCTTTTCTTCTAATATCTAATGGTCAAAGCGTGCACCAGTCCATTTTTTGGAGCTGTAACACGTCGCACCATCCTGCTCATCCACCTAGGGCACTTTCATCCTAGGGTTTTCTGCCTGAGATTTTCGTAGGATGTTTCCTCATGCTAGCCTAGACTTCGAACTGGATTTCTGGCCATGTCACTTAATATTCAACTTTCACAATTTCTAAATTTCTCAAAATTTTTGAATTTGGCTATTTTTTTCGTAGTTCTCCCTTTGGATTCTCTTAAAACTATGTGTTTTGGCTTATGGTTTTACTTAGAATGGGTTACTACTAGGAAGTTTCCCTACTAGGAAAGTTTTCCTAAAATTTTCAGGATATTTTGCAAAAAAATACAACCATTTTATTTTGATTAGTGCAATAACCCACATGTCCTAGGATCATATTTACTATATTTGGGTTAAAGAAGGTTGCAAGACTAATGCAAATTTCATTTTAGCACACTTCAAAACCGAAAACGAGTTTTCTCCAACTAGTGGGGAATGATGGGGGGCCAAGTTATTCTTATTTTTAATATTTATTTAATTTCAAAGGATTTATCTTTTTATTTTAGTCTTAGGGTTTATTTTTTAGGGTCTTAAGTTCTTTTTAGGGAGTCCAGAGTTTTTATATTTTTTAGGATTTTAGGAGTTGTTTGGAGAAGTGGTTAGAATATTATGAAATTACTTGTTTATCATGTGTAAAAATGTTATTACGATTTTTCTTTTAAGTGAGGGGATTTATGGGGTATTTTTCTAATGTTTTAACTTAAGTGGGGATAATTTTGATCTTTTTTTCATTATAATGTGAGAAAGGGGCTTGGAGTGTTAGGTTTCTAACACTTTTGGGGCGTGAGCAATAAAAATACATTGTGAATAGTGCTAGAAAGCCCTATCTAGGGTTTTGGGGTCACTTTTTTGTGCAAGGAAGGCCAAATTCACTCAAATCTGACATGTTTTGATGGTTATTGAACTGTTTTTTTGCCTCTCTTTTCTATTTTCCTGCATCTGACCTCCTGCTGAAGCAAATGGCAATGATTAGCGAAGAGAGGCCACCATCTACCATGGAGTGCCAAATTCACGTGTTTAAGATTGCAAATACCAATGTACCCACCTTTTTATGTGCGCAAATCTTGTCCCAAGAAATGCGATGGTTCTTCTTCAGATTCTCCCCTCGACCAAATGTTACTTTTTGTCAATTTTTCTAAGGTTTTAATCGACTAAAGTACTTTGATTAGAGTGATTCTTCCTCCATGAGAGAGAAATCGACCTTTCCAAATAGCATTCTGCTTTTGGATTTTTCTGACAATTGGATGCTAAAGGGCTTTGCGAGGGTTACTTATTCACATAGTAGTTCCATATATTTGGAAAGAATACTGTGTACCTTGTGACCTAGTCGATTGGCAAAAGTTAAAAGCTGATCTTGGGGAAGTGCCACTCCAATAATTTTGGATTTCGTCATGTTAATTTCATTCCGAAGGCTCTCCCAAAACTTCGCAGGAAGAGTCAAAGGCTATCAACTTGATATTGGGCATAACGCAAAAGACAGGGTGTCATCTGCATATTAAAGTTGGTAGATCTCTTCCTCTTTGCTAGGATTTGTAACGTCTAATAATGCCTGCTCTAAACGCCTAGAAATATATTTGCTGAAAATTTCAGCCACGACAGTGAAAAGGGAAAGGCGATTGAGGACCACCCTAAGGCAGTCCTCTAGACGGGGAAAATGGCCTTTGGGGGACCATTATCATGTGGAAAAAGAAGACGATGAATTACAACCAAAGATCCAAGGAATGCCAAGTTTGGCCAAAACCCATCCTTGAAAGCACTTGATCAAGGATTGACCAATCCACATAATTCTATACCCTCTCCCTGTTGAACTTGAGGATGATATTAGGGTTTTTGGACTGGTTTTAATAATGGGACCGCTTCAAGGATCTGATGATTGTTTACGAAATCACTCTAGTTAGGAGAGAGAACCACATCGAGGACAGATTTATGATACAAGGCAAGCACCTATGGGAGAAATTTGTGAGAATTAAGTAGGCTAATCGGTCTGAAATCCTTAATCTCTTCAGCCCCTTCAATCTTGAGTATCAGAGCAATGGATGTTGAAACCATTTCTTTACTCGGGACACCCTTGTGAAAAAATTCTCTAAAGAAAGCAAGAATGTCAGGAGAGAGTTTCCCAGAATCTCGAGAAAACAGCAACTGGGAAACCAGCAGGCCCAGGGATCTTATCTTTGCCTAAACCAGAGATCCCATGAAATCTCATCGATTTCGAAAGGCCTTTCAAGCCAAGAGGCTTGCTTTTGAGAAATGGTAAGGAAAGGGCGATCAGCTATGAAAAGCTGGGAACCTTGGTAGGCTGAGGAAAGCTCTACAAAAAAAGGAAACAAAGGTTGTAGCCACAAAACTGGGTTCATTGAATGATCAAGAGACAATTGAGATTTGGTTGGTAGCTTTCGCCCTGCATCTACAACTCATGATCTAATGGAAGAAAACAGTATTTCTATCACCTACCAACAGACACACTGTGAATCTTTGGTGCCCGTAGACCTGCTCTTTGCAGAGTAATTGTAGCTATTTGGAGTTGGCTAACCCTTGCTATTGGTTTCGTCCTGAGTCATGACTCTCGCCTCTTCAGCTAGTCAAGGTTTTGGAATCCAGCAAATAGAGAAGCTTTAGACTGAGAAGTTTCCATGAGGAGAGCGAGAGCATTATTTGAGAAAGAATTTAAGAAGCTTCAGTTTCTTTTGAGATCTAAATCCCACACATCTGTGGATAGAAAAGGAGGACAACCAATCTTTTGACCAAATTATCAACTTTTGGTCCTTCAAACCAAGACATTTCCAAATGAAAATGTTTAGGACGAGAGAAGATAGTTTGTTGAGCATAATGGCCTTATGGTTAGAGACGAGTTTGGCAAAAGTATTAGAATGGGTTCCTGGTAATTTTTCTTCCCACTTAGGGGAGGCCAAAAATGTACCGTGCCTGGTTAGTATGGTTTCAAATGAATGATTCGATGAAGTGTAGGATGAGCCATTTAAAGAGATGTCCACTGGACTATTCTGGGCAATGACGTATTGAAAATCTTGCTATACTTGAAATATTCTCAGGTTTTTGTTTGGTTCATAGGGCCATCTAATAATATTGAAGTCCCCTCCAATGACCCATGGGTTGGGTGCTGATGAAGCGATCATCTGTAATTCATCCCAAAAGGCCTATCTAACTTGGTTTTTGTTTTGTCCGTAGTCTATCATAAATTTCCACACATAGTTGCCTGAACTTGTGGACAAAAATGGGAGACCAGGGAATATCCTATAGAATTTCGGATGAGGGTGTGCATTGAAGGGTCCCAGTCACCCAAATGCCCCCGGCACACCCAAACCTTCTAGAGAGACATTGGGAGGGGCACCTGCCCCAGAACTTCCTTATAGAAGGAAGGGTGGGAGACGGAGCTTTGGTATCTAGAATAGCTAGGACATCAGAATAATGCTGGCGAGTTTTTCCTTAGGGATTCACCAATCCCTCTAATGTTCCATATGAGTATCTTCATTTGGATGGGGTTTTGGAAGGAACTAGGCGTCTAGGGGACTCCTTGGTGGATTGTTGGGAGAGTGGATGGTTTTTTTGGGGATTGGGGGAGAGGGGGGGGGGGGGGGGGGGTTGTGTAGAGGAGTGGAGGGCTAAGGGATAGATGAGGTCGAACTCTCGTGGTTGAGCTCATAGGATAGATTGAAAAATTCTCTAATTCCTTTGTTTTTTGCTTGTCTTGCATTTTTAGATATGAGAGCTTGGACCATCATAGTTGATCGTCATAGCTTCTATCATGTCTCCAATATTGGGTTCTCCTTGGTTGGTATGATCCAATTCTTCCACGTTTACCATCTCTTAGGTTGAGACCACGATGGGAGCTTATTTAGCATTTGCTCCCGGCTGAACTTGGGCAGTGATGTTTTCTGAATGGTCTTCTATAGTTGATGAAAGAATATGATGAGTAAAGGATTAGAGAAGGTATTAACATTAGCCTTCGCTCAGGGGTGATCAGGATAAAGGACCATCCTCTTTTTGAGGAGAGAGGGAGGGGGAGGTGGAGGGAGAGGGGGAGGGGGGGAGATTGGAACACGCGAAAAGAGAGAGACGAACGAGCAGAAAGCCAACCTTGTGAGGGAAGGGGATTGGGGATTCTAGTAAATTTTATGGCTACTTCCATGGGTTCTTCCATTCATAACAGCAACAACGTTTGGTTTATTAGAAATACTCCACCCAAATATTACCCTATTAGAAATAAAAGATTTGGGTTCTCCACCCTCAACAGAGGCCAAGGAACACCTTCCATAGTTGGAAGTTTAATCAATACCTTTTGTCTGAAGAAAAGCCTTTTTCCATTTCACCATTAGCCACACTAATGTGATGGTATTTAATATTTTGGGTGTGTAGAGAATTCATGCACAGTTTGGTCATTTTATTATTTTATTTTAGTTGTGGGTATTTTAGGACAATGTTTTTCAATAAATATATGGGAAGGGGAGAGAAGGTTGTCCAACCCCTTATTTTTGAGAACATTCTGAACGAGGAAAAGAGAAAAAGAAAAAACCTAGAGAAGGGCTTCTTGCATTATTTGATTGAAGGCCATAGAGAAGGCCCGGTAGAACCTCCAAAGGTCCCTCCTTTTTAACGTATTCTTCAATTTCTTCTCTTCTTTCCTTTCGACTCTCTTCATCTCCTTTCTTCCATCTTTTTCCTTAAATTCTTTTGTTTTCTTTCTTATTCTTTCATTCCATCTCTTTCCCTAAATTCTATCATTTTTTTCTCGCATAACTTTCCCCTAAATTCTTTTGTTTGTCCTCTTCCTCCATCCTTTTTTGGCTCTTGCTCTTTTTCCCCTTATTATCATCATGTTCTCTCGTTTTCCCTTATTTATTTATTTTGCCTAACTTTCTTATGCCCCTCCAAATATTTAAAGAGTCCCTGAAAACCCTAAAAAAAAAAGTTTCCTTATCAAAATTAAAATCCCTTGAAACCTTAACCATAATTTCACTTCTAAAGTCAAAACCGTAATATCTTTACACTCCATTATCTTCAAAACCCTAAAACTAGTTGTGGAGACCTTCCGAAATTGATTTAAAGTTATTCTACACTTGCTTTTTCTGTCCAAGCTATAGGCTAGTTTTAAATCCACATCAATTTTATTTAGCTAATTTTTTTTAAGGGCAGATTTTATTCCATCAAGGATTTGAGATCTCATTTCTTGGGCATTAAAGCATCATCATCATCAGAGCCTTATCCTAACTATTTGAGATCAGTTACACGAATTCTGTTTTGCCATCTTACTCTATATACTCTCAGTAAGACCATAAGTCCCCAACTTTTTGGGCATTAAAGCAATTTCCAAGATTGCATGTTGATTTACATAAGTTTGTTCATTTGGTTTTTGTGAATAATAACCTGCTGAAAATTGTAGATATTGAACCTTATTTGAATTTAAAATGTTCTCCATGTGTTTAGTGAGTGTTTGATTTTAGGTTACATTAGTTTGGTGTGAGGGTGTGTTCTATCCTAGGGGGCTAGGGCTAGGTTACATGATTTCTTGCAAACACCATAAAAATACTTGTCTTTTCTACTTTTTCCAAATATATAACAAAAAAATAAGAAAAAGGTTTAAACTTACTAGGTGGGCGAAATAGGGTTGGTTGACTACAATCCTCTGCTCATGTCGCCTAATTTTCATCAAGAAAATGGCGGTTTTTAACTGCTAAATTAGCTCTCTCTCTCTCTCTCTCTC
>NW_006494910.1:5708902-5723855 GCF_000471905.2 Amborella trichopoda | reverse complement strand
TATAGTATATATCTATATAGTAGTATATATATTATTAATAAATATAGTATTGTTGTATATACTACACTACACTACTTACTATATATGTAGGTAGTAGTATATATATATATATATATATATATATATATATATATATATATAGAGCAATGATCAAATGCAACTGTATCATAGTATAATGCAACGATGTTTCTAGAAAACCATGTTTGTGGTATTTGTGTGATTCCAAATTTTGCACACACACTCTCTTCATCTCAATAATCAATCCCCCCCCAAAACAAAAGTTCAATTTGAACCCTAGATATGGTAAAAATGAGTCATTTCGAAAAACGAATCTAGACCATTTACTTTGTGAATTTCAAGATCTTAGCCTTTATAAATTTAGAATCACTTTTTTTTTTTTTTAACATTGTTCATCTAATGATAATAAAGCTATCCAAAAAAATGGAAGTGAAAAACTCATTCTAAGGCCTAGATCTAAGCATCTCACCAAAATGAACGACCTATGTTAATTGGGTTAAAAAAATACTTTCTAGGTTGTGTTTTCAATTTTTTCTTTTTTTGTGATTGTTCGTTAGAATGAAAAGAGCGTATATTTCAAAATTTGGATTAAACAAATGGCCATAAGATGGTCTTTTAACATTGTTGCATCATATTAGTATACAACGATTGCATGATATCATTTCTCATATATATATATATATATATATATAAGAAATGTTCATATATGACTCTTCTCCACCCATGTGTGTAGGACCTCAAAGAATCACCATTAAATTTGGTACAGATCTCTAGAAAAGTCTAGTCCTACACACTTGTGATAATTTTTTAGAGATCCGTATCAAATTTAATGATGATCTTTTGAGGTCCTACACACATGAGTGGGGGAGGGTCCTATAGCATCATTAGTCATATATATATATATATATATAAAAGAAATGATCATATATGACTCTTCTCTACCCATGTGTGTAGGACCTCAAAGAATCACCATTAAATTTGGTATAGATCTCTAGAAAAGTCAAGTCCTACACACTTGTGATAACTTTTTTAGAGATCCGTGTCAAATTTAATGTTGATCTTTTGAGATCCTACACACATGAGTGGGGGAGGGTCCTATAGCATCATTACTCATATATATATGTGAATGATTTCATGCAACGATTGTATAGTAATATAATGCAACAACCTTTAAAACCCATGTTAAACCTATTTGTTTAACCCTAATTTTTAAATATACATTGTTTTCAATCTAATAAACAAGCGCAAAAAGGAAAAATTTGAAAATACACCCCAAAAGATGTTTTTTGAGCCCAACTAATATAGACCGTCTATTTTAAAGAGATGCTTAGATCTAAGCTTTAGAATGAATATTTTTCTTTCCAAAATTTTTAGATTGCTTTAGTATCATTAGATTAACAATGCTAAAAAAAGGAAAAAAAATGATTTTATATTTATAAAGGTCTAGATCTTGAAATTCACGAAATAGATGGTCGAGATTCATTGTTGGAAGACACTCATTTTTTACTATATCTAAGGTGAAAATTGAATTTTATTTTTTTAACTTTTATTATTGAAATGAAAGGAGTGTGTGTGCAAAATTCGGAGTCATACAAATGTATTAAATATGATTTTAAAAGGGTGGTTGCATTATATTATTATACAACTGTTGCATGAAATCATTCTCAGAAAGAAAAAATTTATATAAGGATGCTAATTTATAATGTAGAACTACGGATGGCCCTAAAAAATCTATAAAAAATGGTAGTTTGAAAACCGTTTGATTGATCATCTCGACATCGAGATATATGACTATGAAAAATAAAAAGATTTTAAGTCTCATAAATAGTGCATTTTACAACATATTATCTACACCGTCCATTTTCAAGATTTTAATATGTTTATAGTTCTACTTGATTTTAACCTTTTTTTTAAAATTTAAATTGTATAATTAGATATAAAAATAAATTATGAGATAATCCTAAGAACATTTTACGTCAAAATTATATACCATCATAAAATTTGAAAGTGGATCTTACCTCTACACCGACGGAGGCGTCCCGTATGCCAACTGCACCTTTCACAAAAAGAAGAGCATCAAAACGGTAGTTCTTTAAAAAAACCATGATAGAATTTATATAGTTGCGTTACATGCTCTTTAACTACTACTCTAATGTGTAGAATTCTTATGTTGTAATGAAAACGTGTCAACATTGTCAGAAGGCAAAAACGGAAAGAAAGAAGGGCCACCACATCAATCTGCTTGACACGACGAGGGTAATTTTACTTGAAAAAAAAGAAAGAACAGAAAAAATAAGGGAAATGTTGTAGATATCTTTGCTGGCACGTGCGCAGAGTCACTGGTACTGGTGGAGACACGGAAACACGCCCATCTGAAGGTTTTGGAATTCTGAGACCGCCTGTTCTCCCTTTCCATTACTTTTATCCTTTCTCCATTATTCATCTCTCTAATGGAAAACCTGCGATTGCAAGCTCTGGTGGTCCCTCTCTCTCTATATGAGAAACCTGCGCATGACAAGCTCATGTGGCAATGTTGAGTGCAGGTCATGTCTACTCATTACATGATATGATTGTATTTGTGGGTCCTCTCCTTTCTCTCATGTTTCCCAGACCAACCACATATATTCCACCCACATTCCGCAGACCTACTGCTTACTACTGTCCTAATTCCATGTCTGATATGTGCTCTGCTCGAATTTTGAAGTTCTCTTCCATGTAGAGAGAGCGGGGAGACCCCTCGTTGGACTACGCGTTACGTGTTAGAGAAGGAATATTGATATCTTGGTAATTTATATGATCCAATTTGGATGCACTATTTAATCACGATCATACTAGTGTTCGCAAAATTGAATCGAAATTGTTAATCAGACATGCCCAAAAAGCAGTTTAACTGGCCTAATCGGTAAACCGATTGTTTCTAACTGGGCAAAGTCCCGGGCTGTCAAAAAAGTATTGAAAAAAGTAAAAATATACAAAAATAATTTACTAAAATATAAAAAACATATAAAGAATAATTAAAACAAAACACATTCAAATAAAGTAGAAAATTAATAGAAAAAAATGAATTTTAACGAATTGATTTGTACTTAGGGGTATTTCTAAATTTTTTTGAAAAAGATGGGAAAATATGAAAGTGAGTATTAATGACCAAAATAATTTTTAATCCTTATCATAATATAAAGAATATTAAAAAATACATTACAAATCAAATTCCTTATTTTTAGGGATTTATATACATTTGTTTTGATTTTTTTTTAAAATACCGGTTGATCACCAAAACCACCCAAAATTAGAACCGGCCAGTTCTGATCTAACCCAGCGGTCAGCGGTTAGATCACCGGGTTTTATGAACACTGATCACGACTAATATTTTTATCTACTCATCTATTACTTAAGTTTAAAAAGCATTTGTTCCGTTCCATTTAGAGCCTACTTTCAAATAGTGTCGAGAAATGTGGTTTCAATACTGAAAATATTTGTGATAGCCTTAAAGTATATTTTCATCTTTATTTATAAAATTTAAAGCTTCAAAAATAGTTTAGATTGACATATCTATGAAAACTTGAAAATTGACGGTCCAAAAATGTGTTACAAAATACACGATTTCCAAAACTTGAAATTCATTTTTTTTTTCATGTCCATGCATTTCGATGTCGAGATGATCAATTTGAGGATATTTGGGCATCAAAACAACCTCTTCTAGTAAAAGTTTTGGGGTAGGCTCTAATTTGATTGTTTAGAGTTTTGGTTCTATATAAACATTTTCCTATATATATATATATATATATATATATGGAAAGTTTCCCTATGTATATATATTTATATAGATCCGAGGCTATAAACAATCAAATTAGAGTCCACCTCAAAAATTTCACTAGAAGAGGTTGTTTTGATTCCCAAATATCCTCAAATTGATCATCTCAACATCAAGATGCATTAAAAAAAATGGATTTCAAGTTTTAGAAATAGTGCATTTTGTAACACATTTTTGGACGGTCAATTTTTTAGATTTTCAAGTTTTCATAAATCTGTTCAATCTATACTATTTTTGAAGCTTTAAATTTTATAATTAAAAATAAAAATATTAAATTTCAATACGAAATGCCATCGTGACCATTAGATCAACCCATATTCAATTTGAGCTATTCGGTGTTTACTGTAGTTGTCAGCTAGACTCTCCCTATAGGTTTAGCCTGCTAGTTGACAACTACAATAAACTCTCAACAATCTGGTTCAATCTAATAATTACGATTATATTTCGTATTTGAATTTTTTTTTTTTAATAAAATCCGATTTACTAATTTGCAGAGTCTACTCTTGAAAAATAGGTAAACCTAGTAAAAATATTTAAAATAATAATTTTTAAAAATAAGTTGACCAAAATACCCTTAAAAATTATTGGGGTATTTAGTCAATTTATTTTTTTTAAATAATATTTTTAATAATTATGTTAGATGCTCCTGAGTGTGGCCGCTTTGTGTATAAGCCAAAGGTTAGGACTGTTTCCAATCCACCCCTCCTGATAACCTGTTTAGGCGGGACCAACACCGAGTTACAATCTTTTGTTTATTAGGTGCGTCTTGATGAGAAGATTAGAAGCTCCAAATTTCAAATACTTTAAATTTGTAAAACAAAAATTAAAATTAAAATACAAAATACAATCATGTCTATTATATCGGCCCAGATTTAAACTGCATTATTGGATTTATACTATTCCATCGGTTAATGCCTGATGTTATTTTCCCTATATTATATATCTCCCTCGTTATTATTTTGACGTCCCTTTTTCTGTTCCTTATTTACCTTTTTAATTTTTTAATTATTTGCATTTTATCCTTATCCTTGCCTTTATCTCCCTTTAATTTTGCCTTTTTGGCTCTCTATTTATTTTTTGTTTACCTTTAATATTTATCTATCAATATTCCTATTACTATGCGATTTATTCTTCTAGTGATTTTGGGAGATGAAAGTTAGAGAGAAGTGGAACTCATGTGAGCTTCTTTTGGGGGTATTCTCATCTCATTGATTTTGTAAGAAGAGAGGTATACTTAGCCTCTCTCTTCTAAAATTGGTATATCTTCAAATCGTTAGGAAAAGAGATGCTTCGAAATTTAGTTATGAATATTCTTATTTCTATAGGATTTCTTCTCATCATTTTAGGAGATGGATAGAGAGAATTGGATCTCATTTGAGCATCGTTTGGGATATTCACATCTATTCGATTTTTTTA
Source organism: Amborella trichopoda (assembly GCF_000471905.2). The sequence continues at coordinate 5,718,607 of NW_006494910.1, read as the reverse complement.
GGATGAGAGATATGCTTAGCCTCTCTGTCTTTTTTATTTGGAATATATGCAAAACTCTAGTAAAAAAGATACATTTCTTCTCCTTCTCTCTCTAAGGCCCGTTTGGTTTCTTGGAACAAATTTTTAGGAGTCAGTTTTACTAAGAAAGCCATATCAATGATGTATGGTTCGTTTAAAATGACATTTATATTGGAATTGAGATTTCCGTAGAATTCCTGAATACTCATTTTAAGCCTAAATTTAGAAAGGGTGCAGCTTGCATATGGATACATCCGCAGGTGTAGAGGTAAGGTCCACCTTCAAATTTTATCATGGTATGTAATTTTGATGTAAAATGTTCTTAGGATTACTTCAAAATCTATTTTTATATTTAATTATAAAATTTTAAATTTAAAAAATGGTTAAAATCAAGTAAATCTATAAACATATGAAAATCTTGAAAATGGAAAGTGTAGATAATATGTTGTAAAATGTGTTGTTTCTGAGACTTAAAATCTTTTTATTTTTCATAGTCATATATCTTGAAGTCGAAATGATCAATCAAAGGGTTTTTCAACATTAAAATTACCTTTTCCGATGGATTTTTGAGGGATATCCGTAATTCTACATTATAAGGTAGCATCTTTATATAAACTTTTTCCATTTGATAAATTCCAATTCCACCAAAATATGTAGAATTGACGTTTCATATAAAGGACCATTTTGCTGTTGAAAACTATAAAAATATCAAAATTTTAAAGAGAGAAACTATATCAAATTTTAGAGAGTGAAAACATATTAAATTTTTAGAGAGAGAAACTATATTAAATTTTAGAAAGAGAAAATATATAAAATTTTTTAGAGAAAAAATATATGAATCTTTTTAGCGATCTCAAATTTTTGGAGAAAGAAAATACCTCAAATTTAAAGTTTTAGAGGGATTATATTAAAATTTTAGAGAGAGAAACTATGTCAAATCTTAAGTTTTAGAGAGAGAAAGTATCTTACTAGTTAGAGAGAGAATCTCATTAAATTTTAGAGAGAGAAAAGTATCTTACTAGTTAGAGAGAGAATCTCATTAAATTTTAGAGAGAGGAACTACTTAAAAATTTTTAGAGAGAAATTTCTCAAAACATTTAGAGAGAGTAATTATCTCAAATTTTAAGTTTTTGAGAAAGAACATATTAACATTTTATATATTAAAACTATATTAAATTTTAGATAGAGAAACTACCTAAAATTTTTTAGAGAGAGAAACAGTATTAAATTTTAAGTGTTAGAGAGAGAAAATATCTTAAAACTTTAGAGAGAGAAACTATATCAAATTTTAAATAGAGAAAGTACTTGAAATATTTAGAGAGAAACTATTTGAAAATTTTTAGATAGAGAAACTATCTCAAAGGTTAAGTTTTAGAGTGAGAAAGTATATTAAAATTCTAGAGAGAGAAACTACTTGAAAATTTTAGAGAGAGAAACTATCTCAAATTTTAAGTTTTAGAGAGAAAACATCTTAAAACTTTAGATAGAGAAACTACACCAAATTTTAAATAGATAAAGTACCTAAATTTTTTAGAGAGAAAAGCCACTTAAACAATTTTAGATAGAGAAACTATCTCAAATTTTAAGTTTTAGATAGAGAAAGCATATTAAAATTTTAGAGAGAAAAATTACATAAGACTTTTAGAGAGAAAAACTATTTCAAAATTTAAGTTTTAGAGAGAGAAAGCATCTTAAAATGTTAGAGACAATAACTATATCAAATTTTAGAGTGAGAAAATACCTAAAATTCTTAAAGAGAGAAACTATCTTTAAAATTTTTAGAAAGAAATTATCTCAAAATTTAAGTTTTACATTGAGAAAGTACTTTAAAATTTTAGAAAGAGAAATAATTTTATATTTTAGAGAGAGAGATTACTGAAATTGTTTAGAGAGAGAAACTATCTCAAAAGTTTTTTAAGGAAAAACTCTGTCAAATTTTAAGTTTTAAAGAGAGAAAGTATGTCAAAACTTTAGAGAGAGAAACTATATCAAATTTTAGGGAGAAAGTATATAAAATTTTTAGAGATAAATTATCTCAAAATTATTAGAGAAAGACAATTTCAAATTTTAAGTTTTTGAAAGAGATTGTATTAAAATTTTAGAGAGAGAAACTATCTCAAATTTTTTAGAGAGAGAGAGAATAAGAATTTAAATTTTCAAAAAAAAGATATTCCAATAAATTTGCATTTTTTTGATTTCTTCGGGATACGATCCAAAGACTATTCCAAAAAATGTTAATTTCAGTAATTCTCAATATTGACATTTTCCAAGATCCAAAAATCTAGGAATCGAATCGAGCCCTAAAAGAACAAAGGACCGGTTTAAGCTCTCTCTTTGCGATCCAGAAAACTAGAAAAACTATTTATTATTTATTTATTTTGACAATAGTATTTACTTTTTATTCACCAAAAAAGAATTACAAGACACTTATAAAACAGATGAAAACCAGCGACGAGTCCAACGAGGCACCAGAGAATCTCTCTCTCTCGAACTAGACAACTCTCTATCATTAAGGTAAGCTCTTCTGCAATTTATCTTTATTATGAATCACTAAACTCTCTTCTGCAATTTATCTTTAAATGAATCACTAAACTTCTTGGCGCATATTTGGTATCTCACTCTATAATGTTTCGGTTGCCTCTATTTGAGTTTCTTGCTTGCAATACTAAAAAATCCTCAGTCAAAATCCAATTAATCTGTCTCCTTACATTGATGGACATTGCTATGAAAGATCCTCGGTCAAAATCCAATTAATCTGTCTCATTACATTGATGGACATTGCTATGAAAGATGCCCCATCTAACTATTGTAGGTCTTGATATTCCCACTGTCTTATTGTAGAGTCAGTACCTCTTTCTTTTCTCAAGGATTTACACATGAAACACTCCCTCTCTGTATAATGTCATACACCCTCACAATCTAATGTTGTAGAGGTCAATATTCCAAATTTCTTGGTCGTATATAATCTTAGTAATTGAATCTAACGGTCCCTCTCAAAGTGTGATGGAAGTCAAGAGCCCTGGATTTAGGGCTGCCAAAGGGCAGAGCCGGCCCATCCCGACGCCCCGGAACTGTTCCAGACTAGCCCGGCAAGGGCTTGCCCGAGAATATTTCCAAGACGGGCCCGGACCTGTAGGCCCGGAACAGTGCACAAAAGTCCAGTCTGGCCCGTTAGACATGAAAGAGAGAAAAAACCAGTTCAAGAAATTAGATCTTAAACTTTTTCTTGGCGAAAACTAACTAGGAATTGGCAAAGAGAGGTAAATGAGTGCAAAAAGGAGAAGAAAAGACAAGATTAAACCATTGATTACCAATTGCCATGACTATAAGTTTGGAATCAAGAAAGGTGAAGAGAAAGAAATAAGCTTAACTTTTTGAAAGTTTTGTACTTTAATGTACAAAATGGAGTGGAAGAAACATGATTATTACAGGTGATTTATGTGGGGTGTATGTATTGGGAGTTACATTGGATTTTTGGGAATAACATAATTTCATGGCTAGCTCGAAGAGTTCAGCGCCGCCCGGGCACTCGGAGAAAGTAATGCAGGTGGGGATTCTAGGATTTTTGTTCATGAGCATGTTTGCTAGTTTAGCAGACATGGATACCAGAGGGCCCTGCAAAATCAAAGTTAAAATGGGTGAAGAGATCAATTGGGTTTCAGATCAACTTGCTTAAGTAATCAATTTTGTTATAAGATTTCAAGAGAGAGAGACCCTGTGAAGATGAAAGATGGCTCCATTGACATCGATGATTAATCTGATCGATGCCCATTAGCTGAGAACCTGTAAAATCAAATAAAAAAAATCTCATTTCTATACAAATTAGATCAGAGTTTGAGATTTGTTTGGTGAATTTGAAAAAACATCAGAAGTCATATTACTTACCATGGTTGTTCTCATCTCCCCAAGAATGCCATGCTTCTATTGTGTGCAATTACAGAAGGATAAAAATCAAAAAATGAAGGAAAAACCATCACCCAAAAGTGAAAATAAATAATTAAGAAAATGAAGGAAATTAGGGTTTGGGGCTTGCTTGGGGTGCAAGAGAGGAGATCTGAGAACCTGGGTCTCGAGAATTTGACGAATTGAGAGGGAGAGTCAGCTTGTTGGTCTGCTTCAAATGAAGAATTGGGTTCTTTTGGGGTCTCTGTTCTTGAGTTTTCTACCCAGGTGGCCATGGATTTTAGGGTTAGAGTGTTCTTGGTGGGATACTTTGAACGATTGGGTTCAGGGAGAATGGGCGAGGGTAAAATGAGAGAGAGAAAGAGAGAGAGAGACAACGCTTTTTATTGGATTTTTAGAGAGGCTGATTGAATTTTTTTGAGAGTGAATGCGATATTGAGTTTTAAGAAAGAGCTTTTTGGAGATCTAAAGAGAAATGGAAAAAGTTTATATATATAAGGATGATACCTTATCACGTAGAACTACGGATGTCCCTCAAAAATCTATCCGAAAAAGGTAGTTTTTAAGGTTGAAAAACCCATTGATTGATCGAGATGTATAACTATGAAAATAAAAAGATTTTAAGTTTAAAAAATAGTGCAATTTACAACATATTATCTATATCGTTCATTTTTCAAGATTTTCATTTGTTTATAGATCTACTCGATTTTAACTATTTTTGAAATTTAAAATTTTATAATAGATATAAAAATAGATTTTGAGATAATCCTAATAATATTTTACATCAAAATTATATACCATAATAAAATTTGAAAGTGCACTTTACCTCTACACCTAGAGATGCATTCGTATGCAAACTGTACCCAAAAGAAATTGGTTTTATATAGAGAAAGAGATATTGGGTTCGTAGAAGGAGATGTTTGGTTTTTAGAGAGAGAAGGAATGGGTTTTAGAGAAAAATTGGGTTTTTAGAGAGAGAGAGTGAGTTTTTAGATAAAGAGTTTTTAGAGAGAGAAAGATTGGATTTTTATAGCGAGAGAGAATAGTTTTTAAATAGAGAAAAGAGATTGAATTTCTAGAAAGAAAGTGGTTTAATTTTTTTAAAAAATATTTTAAATTTTTAATTGCTTTATTCTATATATTAAAATTTTAAAGAGTGAAGCTTTTATTTAAATTTTTTTTTTTTTTTTTGAAGAGTGAAGCTTTTATTTTTATTTTTCTTAAAAAAAAACTATGCTAAATGGGTCGGGCTGGACCTTATTTGGGCCAAGATGAGACATTCATGGCTAGTAAGGGACAACCTGGCCCAATTGACAAATTCTGGGCTTACCAAGTACGGCCCGACTCAGAGCGCTCTAACGACCTGGTAACTGGCCCATTGGCTGGCCCTGCTCTGGGAAGCCCGCGGGCAGGCTCTCTCCAATTGGCAGCCCTACCTGGATTGCATTAACTCAAAGGTTTAGGGTCCGTGTGGGAGTAAAGCCTAAGGATTTGTAATTTAGTGAACCCAAAATCTAGTCAAAAGGGCAAAGGGCAAAGGGCATCGATGTGCGTGTAAAGAAGTCTTAAACATTCAAGGGAATGTATACCATAAAATTACTTATTTTTGGCACAAAAGATCATAATTACTCGTCTATATAAGCAAAATTTAATGTAAAAAGATATCGCAACATTTGAAAAATTTTATAAATCCAAAACAACCCATTTTACATCTAATAGTAAAAAATAATTATTACATAATAGGGGGATTGGGGTCCAAATGAAAAAGAGATCATTGAGGTGGCTAGTTCGTTCTATTAAGCCGCACATTTTGCTTCTCTAATAACTCTCATGACGTTACTGTAATGAGTTCTTATTGGGTCCAAGGCTTGGTGGATTTTGCTTTTTCGGCTTGCCTGGACGCTCTGGGGGTTTGCTTGTAGTATGGGATCCCTCGGGAGTTAAGCAGATCTGTTTCTTTTAGATGCTTGTCTTTGCTTCTTTTGTTTTGCAGTACATGCAGATCGTTGGTGTCTATCAAATATATCTGGGCCAAATAGCTTCAATGAAAAGAATGCAAGATAATATTAGATATTCTAATATCTAATATTATCTTACAGTCTCAGATGCCTTGGTGTAGGGTTGACGATTACAATTAGAATCGAAATGCAGATGAAATAACAGTGGAAACCAACTTATGTCAGTTATGACCAATTTTAATAATTTTATCATCTCAAATGGCCTCCTTGATCTCAATATTGTGAGAACCACATTTGCTTGGTCGAATAATTCAGCATTGCACCCTCAAATGTCTAGAATCGACAAAGTTCTAATTCACAACCAATGGGATTCTATCTTTCCAAAAGCCCTACCACACACAACTTTAGATCATGTTCCATGCTTCTGGACACTGAAGGAGGCGCTTATGGCCCTACCCCTTTTTGCTTTGACTTGATGTGGATGGGTGACCGATCTTTGAGAGGGGAGGTCCTGTCTGTTTGGCAGAACTTGATAGTACAAGGATGGGGAGGACATGTCATAGCCAGCAAACTTCAAATTCTAAAATATAGATTGAGTGGGGGTAGAGAAGGTTTGTTTACATCAGTGCTAAAGTCGCACAAACAAAAGCTCAAATAAGTAATCTTAATCAAATTGAACAGCTCAATAGAGCCTTATTTAAGGCACAAAAACTTTGCAGAGACGGCTTAAAAAAAGAAATGGAGGACCTTCCCAAATTGGAAGAAACTTTTCAGTGCTAGAGGTCTAGGTCCAAATCGATTAAGGAAGGAGACAACAACATAAAATATTTTCTTGCCATTGCTAATTCATGGAGAAAGACCAATAATGTCAATGGCATTCAATTACCTAGAGTGCAACATGATGATAAGAACAGAAGGGTGGAGGCCATTGTGGCATTTTTTGAAAGAGTATTCACCTCAGACCCTATATCGCCATATTTTTTTTGGATAATATTCTTTTTAAAAGACTTGATACTACAAGAGCTAATGACCTTGAAACCAAATTTACCTTGGATGCGATTAGAGAGGTTGTTTTTTTTCCACCAAGGGACAAGGCCCAGGGCCAGATGGATTTTAGGTTGCTTTGTTTTAGGAATTTTGGGACATTATAAAATATGATTTATTTGCTTTCTTTCAACGATTTCATTTTGATGCTACAATTAATAAAGCTCTGAATTCAACGTTCAGTGCTTTGATTCCCAAGAAGAAGTAATTGGAATCCCTTTAAAATCTTCGGTCTATTAGTTTGCTAACCACAACTTATAAAATCTTAGCAAAAGTATTGGCCAATAGATTAAAGAAGGTCAACTCTTTTGTAGTTGAGGGGCCCCAATTTGCATTTATAAATGGAAGACAGATAACAAATGGCATATTCGTAGAACAAGAAGTGACCAATAAGACGAATGTGAAATAAAGGGGTTCTATATAAATTGGACTTTGAAAAGGCTTATGACAGGGGAAAATGTGATTATCTTGATAACATTGTAAGACTGATGCGATTTGTCACTTCATGGAGGAAATGGATTAGGGGTTATCTTACTTTAGCTCACTTTTCTGTTTTGGTAAATGGTAAAGCCTATGGTTATTTTAGAGCCAGAGAGGTCTATGACAAGGTGATTTCACCATTTCTCTTTATACTTGTACGGGATTCCTTCAATGAAATGATGAGGAGCACTCTGAGATCAAATCAGATAGAAGGGCTCAAACTATAGGAACATAAAGTCCCTATCTCTCATTTATAGTATGCAGATGATATCCTGCTCCTTACCTCACAATCATTGGCACATGTACATACTATTTGAAGGCTATGAACTCATCCTCTGGGGCTCAAATTAATCTGCCTAAAACCAAATTATTAGAATCAACTATTTTGAGAGTGAGTTGTTAAATTGGGCTAATTGGATGGGTTGTGGTGTTGATAGCTTGTCATCAAAATACTTAGGGGCTCTCCTGGCATATGGTCGATTGCCGAAATCTACTTAGGATCATATAGTGGAAAGATTCGAATACAAATTAGATGAAAGGAAGAGTAGATATCTATCCTTTAGAGTAAGGAATACCTTGATCAATTCCACTATGGCTAACATCCCAATCTATTATCTCTCACTTTACTGAGGTTCTCATGAGTCAATTCCTATAGAGTCGATCTGTTGAAAATAAGAAATATTGTTTAGTCAGTGAGAAAAATCTATGTTACCTGTGCATAGAGATTAAACCAGTAAGAGTTATAATAGGTCATCCTTTGATGAGGTCGGAATACACTCGGATGAGTGAGCCGAGGGTCTGTGTGGCCCTTGTGTGTGATGGGTGGCTCTTGTGTGTGATAGGTAGCCCGCCATAGCAAGTTGGTGGGGCATAAGGGAGTCCACCTTGGGTGGCACGCCCCACCCCTTCCTACTTTCTAAATTTTGTGCTCAAGCCAAGATGGCTTGCAGCTTAAGGAATTGTGTTTTGAAAATAATTTGATTTTATAGAGGTTTTTAAATCAAACAAGTAAAGTATGAAGAAGCTTGTGCATGAGTATAGAAAGCACAATATTATCATTGATATTTTCATATTTAATTTAATTGACAGAAAATTGGTTTAAGAAATATAGGATAAATGTTCTAACGTTCATTGTTATCTTGATAGCTAATCTATGGAATGAAGGGCGCACATCCCTCACCCGACAAGTCACTCAAGATCAATATTGCAAATTCAATCTCACTAAAGTGGCTAACCATATGGAAACCATAAGAAAACGTAATTCTCATTGAAATACTATAAAAAAGGGTGCCTTATACTAATTCTCTCACACATCTCTCTCTTCTCTCTGCCACATCTTTTAGAGGGGCACGCCACACCTAGTAAGTCTCTCTCTCTCTCATCTCATAAGAGGGCGCGCCCCACATAGTCAAGCTCTCTCTCTCTCTCTCATATCATAAGAAGGGGGCATGCTCCACATAGTAGATGTTCTCTCTCTCTTCCATCTTCTATCTCTTATGGCGTATCAGGTAAGGGTTTAATACTGAGAAGCTATCTTTCTCATCTATGTTATGAATGGGTAAGCCTTAGTTTGAGATCTAAAGCTTTATAAAGAGTTTTTGTTCTATTGGAGGTTTAGCCCATATGTTTTCCTATCTTAGAGATTGAGGTTGACCATTGATCCTGCGCCATTTGAGGTGGTGACTCGGAGTAAGGTGGAATAAGCCCTGTTGAGGTAATCTCCGGTATCCTATTTCTTATTTCTTGTCATACTTATTGCTTTCATCTTATATTAGTTCCAAGCTTAGTAATGTGGTTTTGATTGATTTATGAAAGAGTGGTTTTAATGACATCAAGTTTTAGATCCTAGATTTATTTTCTTTATCTTTCCAAATCAATTTATTGTAAATGACTACTTGTAAGTAGTCTAGCAAAAAAAAGAATAGAAAAGGAGAAGAAAAAGAATACATAATCCGGGCTAGATCATATAAGTCTTTCTTTCATTTATTTGACTCCCCCAATACAGACTCTTGCAAAAAAATACGGACTCTAAAGAATTTTTTTTTTTTTAAAAAAAACAGCCCATTAAAAAAAAAAAAAAGACTTGGCTTCAACTAGAAATAAAAAATAAAATAAACACAATAACTCCTTGCTAATTCTTTTTCCTCTGATCGTGATATGGCCACTCCAAAAAAAATCCAGCATACAATTATCACATACATTTCCAAAAATTAACAGTTGATCTGTTACAATTTTTTTTTGGGAGAATAAGAGTATTTATATGAGAAAAGAGGTAAGGAAAACATGGGATGGATATATATAT
>NW_006494910.1:5688290-5708154 GCF_000471905.2 Amborella trichopoda | reverse complement strand
TGGTGTTTTGCCACCGCCACGGACTTGCTATGTACGTGGCAGCACAATTAACTCAACTTATATTGCTTTAATTCCAAAGAAACAATCAATTTCGGGGATGTCTGATATTAGAACAATTAGCCTTCTTACAAGTTTGTATAAAATAATTGCAAAACTTTTAGTAGAAAGGTTGAAGAGTGTGCTAAATTTGGTGATCTCAGGAATTCTATCAGCTTTTATAAGGGGTAGAATTATTATAGATGGAGTGTTGGTTGCTCAGAAGTGTGTGCATTCAAGGAAATTAGAGGGTATGCATAGAATTCTTTTAAAGCTGGACATGGAGAAAGTATGATCTGGTGGATTGAGATGTATTATTCAATATTCTTAGATGTATGGGGTTTGGGGAGAAGTGCAGAATGCAGATTAAAGGATGTTCATCTTCTGCTCATTTTTCTGTTATTGTTAATGGCAGCCCAAAATGATTTTTTAAGGCAACCAGGGGATTGAGGAAAGCAGATCCTTTGTCTTTGATTTTGTTCACAATTGTGGCAGAAACTTTGAGTATGATGATTCGAAATGTTGAAGTAGGAGGTAGATTTCAAAGTTTCAAGGTTTCTCCTTCCTCTACTCTTTGTGTCTTGCACTTGCAATATGCAGATGACACGTTATTGTTTTGTGATGCGGAGATAGAGCAAATTGTCAATATAAGGAGACTGCTTCTGTTATGTGAAGTGGCATTAGGGTTAAAGGTAAATAGTGATAGTGGGTGTGGGTTGTGATGAAGGTCTTTTAAATTTGTTGGCATTTCATTTGGGGTGTAAAATTGAAAATTTTCTACTTATCTATCTTGGATTGCCAATTTCTGATGGTAGGATGCCTAAGTCGGTTTGGGACCCAGTGGTTAAGAGGGTTAAGACAAAGTTGGATCTTTGGAAGTCTAAGTATCTTTCTTTGGGGGGTAGGACCACACTTACAAAAGCTTCTCTTTCAAATTTACCTATTTATCAGATGTCTCTGTTGATTATGCTTAGTTCTATATCCAAAACAATTGAGCAACTAATCCGAAATTTTTTGTGGGGATTTGGAGATTTTGGGAATAAATATCATTTGGTAAGTTGGGAAAGACTATGTACACCTAAAACGGAGGGGGTTTGGGAAAATCAAGCACTTTTAGCTAAATAGTGGTGAAGGGCTTTAAGCAATGAGGGAATGCTTTGGAATGAGATCTTCATTGAAAAATATGGAATTGATCATAATACATTTGGTTAGGTGCCTCGATCTCGTCCTCATGGTCGGGATGACTTGGTAGCATGTATCTCGGGTTCAGAAGAACCCGGGACTTGAGATCGCTCTCTCGGGTACCTTGTTAACGAGTAAGGGCAGGTATACCAACCGATGAGAGAGGAACTTGAGGTAGGTTAGGGACTTACTCGAGCTGGCTCACATGGGCGCCCTCTTAGATCATGAAGAAAGCCCCCCAATCCTACAACTGGTTCATAATCACCTCTCTTGACTTGTATTCTCCTGTTTCTACAATCACACACATATGGTTAATTTTACAAGACAAGTGGGCCAAAGGGACCCCACCTTGCCTTTGAGTGAATGTACAAGGGAGTGCACATCCAAAAGAAGAAAGGGCAAAAGGATAGATGAAAGAAGAAGAAAGAGATAGAACAGAGGAAAGAGGAAGATGGGAATTTGACTAGGTGGCTAGACTAACACAGTAGCTAGATCAGCACGTGATTGACCCAGCGTAGTAGCAAGATGGGCACAGTGACTAGACCGGCACAACGACATTGCTACTAGATGACAGAACGATCACCAGCCAGCCTAGCACGATGGCAAGCCTATCGTGGCAGTAGGGTAGGCATGGTAATTACGACTGGCTCAGCGGCAATACTGCTAGACGACGAGACTATCATGGCAGTGTTTGACTTAGCCTCCCTTGGTCAAATGAGAAGGAAAGAAGAAGAAGAGAGAGAAGAAAGAGAAAGGGAGACATGCACAGTACTAGCGATGTCGTGCATGTGAGAAGAAGAGAGGAAGGAGAGAGAGAGAGAGGAAAAGGAGAAGAGAGGAGCAATGAGAAAGAAGAAAAAAGGGGGGAAAAAAGAAGAAGGGAGAGAAGGAAGAGGAAGAAAAGGAGAGAGAGACGAAAGAAGGGGAACATGGACGGCATTGAGCTTCGGCCATGACAGAGGAGAGAAAACATGGACATCAATGAGCTTCCACCATCCATGACAAAGGATTAAGAGGAGAGAGAGAACATGGACGATGATGAGCTTTTGCCGTCCATGACACAAGAGTCAGAAGAGAGAGAAAATATGGATAGCAATGAGCTTCCACCATCCATGATGGAGGAATCTGACAAGAGAGAAAACGTGGACGACGATGAGCTTTTGCTGTCCATGATAGTGGAATCAAAAGAGAGAGAAAATGTGGATGGTGATGAGCTTCCACCGTCCATGATAGAGGAATCAGAAGAGAGATAAAACATGGATGGTGATGAGCTTCCACTGTCCATGATAAAGGAAGCAGATGAGAGAGAAAATATGAATGACGATGAGCTTCCACCATACATGATAGAGGAATCAGAAGAGAGAGGAAATGTGGATGGAGACGAGCTTTCGCCATCCATGATAGAGAAATTAGAAGAAAGAGAAAATATGGACGACGATGAGCTTCCACCGTCCATGATAGAGGAATCAGAAGAGAGAAAAATATGGATGACAATGAGCTTCCACCGTCCATGACAGAGGAATAAGAAGAGAGAGAAAACATGGACGACGATGATCTTTCGCTGTCCATGACAGTGGATGAGACATGGGAACTTTGACAGAGGCCCGGTTTGCCACTCGAGTTAAGGTCTAGCTCATTGTTTATGTCCCAAAAGTAGGAAGACATCACACCCAACGATAGGCTTCACCATGCATGAACAAAGAAGAAAGAGAGAGAACAGAGAAAGAGAAGGAAAGAGAGGAACAAGAAAGGAAAGATAGAAGAGAGAGAAGGAAAGTGAATAAAGAGATTAGGGAAGAAAGAGGAGAGAGAAAGAGATAAATGAGAGGAGAGAGAAAGAGATAGATGAGAGGAGAGAGAAAGAGAGATGAGCGGAGGATAGATAAAATTACCTTCACCAAAGAGTACTGAACCTTTTTTCTTCTCTTCTCTCTCTCTCTCTCTCTCTCTCTAAGACGCACCCATAGTTTCAACATGAAAAACTCTCGAATTTTATTGATGAGATTGAAAAATTAAGGGTCCTTTGACAATTGTGTTTAATATGTACTTATAGAATTGGGCCCAAACATGGGTGTACTCCAAAAAATATCCTAATTGATGATAATTACAATTTAATTGAATTAAAAGGAATTCTTAAAGTGGGTGCAAAAATGCTGTTTTGCCCCTGCCCAACAATGTATCAAATTCTAAAACTATCCCTATTGTTGCCCTATAACTTGCGTGATCTTCTATGGATGATTCGAGATTGCTCCGGCGTTTGTTTGGCCAAAAATGATTGCTTTCTTATCGGGCTTGACATGACGATTGATTTGATACCAACTTCGAGCCATGGATTGTGTTTTTGGACCACGATCATGTGACTCGAAATTTACATAGATCTTGAAAACTTTCAATCGATAGTGTGCTTGCTTCTTAATTTTTTTCATTGGTTTCTTTGCTGAATTGCACTGAGGATGCTGTCACAATCGTGTTGCAACAAACACATCTAGATTTCGTACCCGAACGAAGATATCATGACTTTTGCGTTTTGGTTGGATTCTTGAAATCCTGTGATCGAAATTTGTAGAACATTTGATGCCTTCATGTGCCGAATCCAACTGTTCATCATACATGAGGTTTGGACCAGGCATAGCCTCGGACCTTATGCACATAATGCACTTGGTTTCGCGTCGATCAGGTATGTGAGCACCGTGATATGGTCGCTCGAGTGAGGTGTACTGCTGCTGAATTTTCTGCAACTATCTTTACAAATCTCCAACTTCTCTCTAGTTTTTGTCCATGCTCGGGTATCGTTACGGGTCGTGCCATATATCAAAACGCTTGTCTTGATGAGACAAACACGCTCACAAAATTTGAGAGCGATCCAATTCGAAACGAGTTAAATACGGATCTTCAAACTTGGTGCTCAGAACTGTGCACAACAGTCTCCTTTAATGGAGATTGGTGTAGGGAGGCCGCATGGGAATAGCGTGCGACCCTCCCCTTTTTAATGTTTCACCCATAACTTTGTCCTTGAGCATCTGTTTAAGTCGAAACTTGACCCTTAGGGGTTTTCGACCATGCTGGATCTATTGACACATCCCACAGATGTTTGACATATCGAAAATAGAGTTCCAGTCACGAGGTCCGTTTCAGGGTACTAGAGGTTGATTTTCTGAAATTGTTCCTTTGTCTGTGTTGCCTTAGACATGTCTAATTATGACGAAACTTGGCAGATGGCATTTTGGAGTGCTTAGGAAGATTCTGACCGTTTCTGGGGCAATTATGAGACTATAGGGAATTCCACTGTATGTCAAAGCTTTATTGATCGGCTTTGCTTTTTATTCCGCATCAGGGACCCAAGGTGCTAAAAAATTTCTTCAAACAGCTTACCCCGTCGAATGTTGTGCTTCAAGAGAAGCGAGAAGGACAACATTCAGAAAATTTCTTTCAGCTTTATTACTTTTTCCTCCTAGCCACGAGACCACGTGAACGCCGAGGAGATCCACGCAATGTTGTAACTAGAATGCTCAGACTTTTGGATGCAATGTACAGGTCCATCCGTAGAGACTTTAGGGGGAGAAAATACATTTTTGAGGGATCCTATCAAAGTCCTTACCCTCGCATGGCCTGTTTGTGATTTTGACAACTGAGGATTTTGTATGGACCTCGTTGGTCAGAATCAGGCCCATCTGGCGGTGAAGTGCCATGTTGAAGGGAATTTTTTCCCATTTTGGTCTGGGTTTTTGTATCCTCTGGTGTTGATCCACATTTCGAGGATTTTGTTTTGTTGTTTGGTTCTGGAAAGCCTTTGGTTGGCGTTCATCTGCGTTGTGCACCAGATATTCCTTGGCTGGCAGGGTACCTCAGTTTATCGAGGTGACCGGCTTTGAGTATAACCTCTGCTCACTGCTAGCAGTTTCAACAATCAAGATACCTCTCTTTTTTGTCCGAGGTGACCCCTGAGGATTCAATCCTAATTGCTGCATCATAGGTCCAAGGTCATGGCTGACTTGGCTTTCTTGGGGCGTCTTCAGCATTTTGAAGTGTGTTAGCGAGCTCGTGGGAATAATGCTTTTCTTCATAAGACTTGTCTTGCCTTTTTGGAGAGTTTTCTGTCTTTTGAGTCCTTTTTGCTAATAGACTCAGGTTGTTGGAATCCTTGAAGCTAGTATTTTTGTATTGTGACACCAGAGATTTTTCGCTTTGAATATGGGCTGAAGCCGCCTATAGAGGCGAGTGCTGCATCAATCTGTTTATTGATCTAAGCGTCCTTTTTGTATTTTCACTTGGACTTGGGAAGCGGCGCCGTAGAAACGGTTTTCACCAACTTTCTTTTATTTGGGGCTCTTTTACCCATGACCTTTCCAGCCATGTCCACCCGTATTCTTCCATTTTTACTCACGGTGCCGTTTTGGGGTTTCCACCGTGTCTGGGTTTTTATTCACATAACTCTTTTACTCATGGTTTCTTGACCATGCCTGTCCGTTATTTTTACTCATGGTGTTCCCTTGTCCAAGTATACACCATGCCCGTTAGTTTTGTGAAGGCATATTTAAGGTTATGCCTTGGAGACCTGTGTGAAGCCTTCGAATGTCATGCAGCCAGGACGTGCACTACAATTTAGGGTCATACAGCTGGACCAAGGTGGAGATGGGTGGCAGTCTGTTGAGGCCATGAAGTGAGTATGGTGGTGGTTTGACTCACTTTTGGAGAGATGGCACGAGGCTACCTATGAAAGATGGATGACGGTGAAAAGTCATGACCTACTAGCTGACGACGAGTATGGATGGTAGGATGGCTCACCATTTTGTGAGCATGGGTGAAACTCACTAGGGAATGATGAATGATAATGAAGGGTTCTCTGGGGGATTAATGAAGATGTTGCGCGCACATGAATTGGTCGGTTAGGAAAGACGTGCGTAAAGATGCATGTAAAGGTCGTGCACACGTGTGTGTTTGGGGGCGTGTTTAAGGTCATGCCTCATGGACCTGTGCAAAGCAGTTTACTGTCATGCAATCAGGACGTGTATTATGGTCAAAGGTCATATAGCTCGGACCGTAGTTATGCAGTTTAGAGTCCTGCAATTAGGACCATGCAGTTTTGGGTGCAACTAGACCTCCGCTATAGTTTAAGGTCATGTAGTTTGGACCATGGTGCTAAGCCTTTTTAATGTCATGCAGTCAAGATGTGTACTACAGCTTACGGTCATATAGTTTGGACCATGGCTTTGCATTTTAAAGTCATGCAATTAGGACCGTGCAGTTTTAGGTCGTGCAACTAGACCTCCGCTACAGTTTAAGGTCATATAGTATGGACCGTGGCTGTGCAGTTTAAGGTCATGCAGCACGGACTGTAGCGGAATGCCATGTAGGTGAAGC
Organism: Amborella trichopoda; assembly: GCF_000471905.2. The sequence continues at coordinate 5,701,575 of NW_006494910.1, read as the reverse complement.
TCTATGGGAAATAAGTTTGTGGATGGTAATCTGACTCCCTGGGGATAAAATAGTGTAAGCCATACACAAGCAAAGGCTTTAGATGGAGATAGTGGCCCTATGAGGAGTGGCTAACAGAAGTGGATTTGACTGGGGATTAGGGTGAACGTGACTCCCAGGGCGTAAAAAGTGAGACTCCATGGAGAATAGGCCTATAGAAGGTGATCCGACTCCTATGGGGATAAGATAGCAAATAAATAAGGACGTGGTGTGAAACAGACCCATGGGGGTTGAAGAGGTAAGAATGCTCTTAACTCCGCTGGGGATAATGAGCTGCAATATTGGTGTGACTCCTACTGGGGCTGAGAGACAGTGGCCCGCTCTTGACTCTATTGGGGATGACAAATCATGGTCTGAATGCAACTCTACTGAGGAACATGAATCACGGCTTAGGTGCAACTCCACGGGGGATGACAAGTCATGGCTTGGGTGCAACTCCATCGGGGATAGTGGTAAGACACACACGGTGATGACTAGATTCTAACAAGTACGACACTAGCATGGGGAGGTAACACACACGGTGGTGGACTTGAGAAGTAGTAGCATTGACAGGTACGACATTTGGCATGGGTGGCGGTAACACATGCAGCACTAGCGCGGGGAGTGGCAACGCACGTGTTGGTAGACTTAAAAACACAGCTAGCACTGAGATTTTGAGAACAAAGCCAGTGCTGGGGTTTTGAGAACACAGGTGGTGCTGTACCATGAGGATGTAGTCGATGCTGTGTTTTTTAGAGCACAGTCTGCGCTTAGGCTTTTGACAACACAGCCGGCGCTGAGTCATTGATAACACAGCTGGCACTGGGTAAGGGTTAGTGTTCGAGCCTTGGGCCCGAGCCCAACCCTGTCCTAGTCTCTGTTGCTTAAGTTTTCATGAGCCGCGGTAAGCCTCTGTTCGGGCCTCGGGTCCAAGCCCGACCCGGTCTGACCCATAGTCGTTTGGCACTCAAGGGCCTGACTGGCATTCTTGGTTTGTGGGGGGCACTTTAGCTTCACCTATATGAGGGGGTGAACCCCATTTTTACTGTTTTACCGAAGGTAAAACGGCTAAGGAATTTTGTTTAGCAGTAAGAGAGAGCTTCCGGCAAGAAATCCGACAAGCACACAGAGCTTTACAGGAAGTACGGTGAGCAATGATAAACTTTGATTGAAAAGAGAAAACAAAGACAAGAAAGTATAAGGGCCTTCACGAGGGTCGCTGTGGCCGAAGTCGAGGGAAACAAGGAGTTTTATCGAGAATACGTTGGGATTTCGACAGTAGTTTTGGTGGTTCCAAAGGAGGGGAAAAAGGATGGTAGTTGTAGAAGGCGGCTGCCTGGGAACTTCTGTCAGTTTGTGGTAGTTTTTCGACGGTGGCAGGAAGGGAAAAGGTCTCGCAGTGCATTTCTAGTGGGAGAGGGGAGTTTTTGATGGGAAACCGGGAGGTCAAAGGGAGGCGAACAGTCACTTGGAGACGAACAATCGCTGGGAACTGAACGGTTGCAGGGAGACAAAGGGTCTCTGGGAATTCGATCCGTTGCAGGAAGACGAGGGGTCTCGGCAAGGTGCACAGTCACCGGGGAAATGAAAGGTCACCGGGAGGTGAATAGTCATGAGGAGGTCACCGTAGCAACAGGTACCAGAAGGTGAATAGTCACCGTAGCGAGGGGTCTTGAGGACACAACTGGCGTTAACCTTTTAGGAAGTGCAACCGGCGCTGGGTCTAAAAAACACAGCCGACGTTAACCTTCTGGAAAGCGTAGCCTGTGCTGGGTCATTGAGAAACACAGCCCGCATTGGGCCTCAAAGACACAGCTAGCGTTAGCTTGCAGGAAATGCAGCCGGCGTTAGCCTTTAAGAAACACAATCGGAGTTGGTCTTGTGCGTGGCGGGCAAGATGACACTCCCGACGTTGATCATGCGCGACGGTTGCTATTCGCTCGATCCTTTGGTGAACGATGGTGAATCATGTTCTGCTGTGATCATGCACGACGACGACTTGCTTTGGCAAAGGCCGGTAACCAATGACGAGGCATGGCTTATGAAGCCTGTTGTAAGCCAAGTCCTCCAGCACAATTGTGAACTCCATGTTGTTTTGTGGAAGGGCCCTCATCGTGAGCAGGATATGCTCTCCATCATAGGCTAGTTCCTTGTCAGAGAAGTCTGCTTTATATGTCTGGTATACCCCATCAAAACGCTTCCACCTTTTCCTATTGTGAAGGCCAATTTTGGCCTGTAACCGTCCTCTCTTCCTCAGATGCAAGAGCAATGCTTCTGATAACAAGAGTAAGTTTGGCCTGTAATCGTCTTCTCCTCAGGTGTAAGAGCAACGCCAGGGTCAGCCATCTTCTTTTCCTCAGATGCGAGAGAGACATTCTGAGAGCAATGATAGATTTGTAACCTCCTTAATAATGGGCTTTTTGGCTTGTAACTCTTTTTAATGCAATAAAAAGAGTTGAACCTTGTTTGAACTATCTTGCTTGTCTTTTTTATACTGTCCTTTTAACTCTTCCTGTTACACATTGAGTCTTTTTGAGTATACATCATGGGTAGTATTTCTTTAAATATCGCCCATTAATAGGGGGCATTGCCTCTCCATCAGGATGTGCCAGTATGTAAGCTCCATTTGGCGAGACATTTTTTATTATAAAGGGACCTTCTCACTTGGGTTCAAACTTCCCTTTGCGCCACCCATATATGACAATTGGCCTCTTGACTGCTAGGACTAGATCCCCACGAGCGAATGAGCAAATCTTGACTGACTTGTCAAAGGCCCTCTTCATTCTCCCCTAGTTGAGTTCGAGGTTCTGCTGAGCCTCTAACATCTTTTCATCGAGTGCATCCAATTCTTGATACCGAAGATTGAATTTCTCATCTTCGGTTAGTCCTTGATGGATAGCGACACGCAGCGAAGGGATTTGAATTTCAAGGGGTAAAACTGGTTCACCCCCATAGACTAGGGAATAAGGAGTGGAATCGGTGGCATTTCGCGTGGTGGTGCGATAGGCCCACAAGGCTTAAAGAAGCTTCTCGTGCGAGTTCTTTTTCGTCTTTGATACCGATTTCCTTAAAACGTTGCACATGGTCTTATTGAATGCTTCAGCTAATCCGTTGGCTCGAGGGTGGTACATAGTTGAGTACTTCCACTCAAAAGCGAATTGGTTAACTAAGCGATTAATGTGATGACTTTTGAACTGAGGGCCATTATCAGTTATAATCCGGTCAAGAACTTCGAACCGATATATGATGTGATGTTGGACGAAATTAGCCACTGTGGTCCTAGGAACTTGCTTAAGGGTGACCGCTTCAGCCCACTTGGAGAAGTAATCTGTTACAGTTAAAATACAGACATGACCCATTGCCGAAAGAGGGTCAATAGGTCCTACAATGTCCATACCCCATTGTGAGAAGGGCCATGATGCCACTGTAGGGTGCAAGGGCTCTAGAGGCTGATGAACAAGGCTGGAGTGTATTTGGCACACCTGAAACTTCTTGTCGTAGTTTAAGGAGTTGGTAGTTATCGAAGGCCAATAGTACCCCAATTTGTATTTTTGTTCATAGAGCTTAAGGCCAGACTGGTGTAGTCCACAAATGCCTGAATGTACTTCTTCCATCACCTTATTTGCTTCTTGCATGTCCATACCTCTAAGAAGAATACCATCAAATGACCGCCTGGAGAGAGAATCTTCTTCAAGGAAGGTATACTTGGTAGACATTCGACACATGCTGTTGCGCTCGGCATGATCTTCAGAGAGTCTACCATGTTTTACGAAATTAGTGATAGGCTCTCTCCAATCTTCTACTTGGTTGATTTCCATTGATATTGGGTCAAAGAACTCTGGTTCCTGGTTTTGAACCTTAGCTCCTTAACACCGTGCCATTCCGTGTTCTGTCTTAATAACTTCTTTGGCTGATAGAAGTGCTCCAAATGGATAAGGTGGGCACTCGGGGAAGAGATTTCTCTCATCATCCACGTCTACCTCGGTTCTCAGTTCAAAGTCTCCACTCTGCCACTCAAATAGGCGTGGGCACTGGTGAGGACAATTGAGTTGTAGCATCGAGCTTTGCGAGTGAATCAGCGTGCAAGTTTAATCTCCGGGGGATGTGACTTAGAGAGATATCCTCAAGCTGAGCCACATACAGCTTTGCGGTATCGTGATAGGGCTTGAGAGTGTCCTTTTCCATGTCATAAATCCCTTTAAGCTGCCGAATAACCAACTCAGAGTCGCCTTAGATCTTGAGCTGCTCCAAGTCCAGATCGAAGGCTATCTCCAACCCAATTATAAGGGCTTGATATTCTGCCTCGTTATGGGAACCGACTTCGGTGAGAGAGAAAGAAAGAGGCAGTACTCCTCCTTTTGGAGTCATGAATACTACTCTGGTGCCTCCTCAGTCAGATTGGAAGGCTCCGTTAAAATACATCTCCCATGCGTGAGCAAGCTTTGCACAAAATACTTCTTCGTTAGGGAGGTCACTTGATAAAGGAGATTCTATCGGTACAGGATGTGCTGTGAGAAAATCAGCCAAAGCTTGGCTCTTAATGGCCTTTTGTGGGACATGTGTGACGTCGAATTCCATCAACAATAGTGCTCACTTAGCAAGACGCCTTGACAATCATGGGCGTATCATGAGAAACTTTATAGGATCTACTTTTGATATAAGTTTTACTTCATGACCGAGAAGTAGTGACGGAGCTTTGTACCGCGAAAATTAGGGCCAAACACATCTTCCCTATAGGGAGATAATTCTTCTTGGCCCCTTGCATCCTGGGACTGAGATAGTATAATGCGATTTCTTTCCCTTTGTCATTATTCTGCACTAACAGTGCCCTGAGTGACTTGTCCAGAGCGGTCACATACAGGATGAGAGGTCTTCCTAGTATTGGTGTAGAGAGCACTAGAGGATTGAACAAATAATGCTTGATGTCATCAAGGGCGGCCTGACATGTTTCATCCCATATAAAAGGGGTATATTTCTTCAACAGGTGCGTAAAAGGCCTACAACGACCTGAGAGGTTTGAGATGAACCTACGGATATAGGTCTGCTACCCTTGGAGGGATAGCAGCTCTCGCATTGTAGTTTGTGGCGTCAGTTCCTAGATCGCCTTGAGCTTGACCGGCTCAACTTCCAACCCTCAGTATTTAACAATGAACCCCAATAACTTTCTTGAATGCATGCCAAAAGCGCATTTAAGTGGGTTCATCTTGAGCTGATGAAGGCGTAACTGCTCGAACGCCATTTCAAGTTCTCTCATATGAGCATCTTTCTCTTCGGATTTCACCACCAAGTAATCTACATAACATTCCACCTCTTTTTGCATCATGTCTTTGAAGATGGTTGTCATCGCTCTCTGATATATGACACCAATATTCTTCAATCCAAAAGGCATCTTTGTGTAGCAGAAGACCCTTTTGGAGTCAAGAACACAATGGCTTCCTCATCTTCTGGTGCCATTCGTAGCTGATTATACCCGGATCCATGAAGGAGAAGATCTAACAGTGAGCCGTATAATTAATGAGCATCTCAGTGAATGGCAAAAGGAAGTCGTCCTTTGGGCAGGCAGTATTTAGGTCGCGGAAGTCGATGCAAACCTTGATTTGGCCATTCTTCTTCTTGACTGGAACAACTTTTGCCAGCCACTTTGAGTACTTGACTTCGCGAATGAAGCCTGCTTGTCTAAGTTTGGTCACCTCGGCATCTATCTACATTTCATTGTCAGGCCTGAATCCCCTTGATTTCTGCTTGACGGGCTTGACAGAGGTATCGATGTCGAGACAATGAACCGCATCTTGAGGATCTAAACCAGGCATCTCATGGTAATGTCAGACAAAGACATCTCGGTTTGCTCACTAGAAGGCAGTAAAGTTCTCCTTCTCTTCTGACGACATGCTTGTAGAGATGAAAGTGGGTCTGGGGTCAGCCTCATCCCCAGATTTATCTCCTCGATCTCATCAGTTGTGACTTGACCGCCTTCTTCCCATTCTTCTGGGGCTTCCTGCAACTCCTCATCATTGGCCTCAGAGGTCTTCTCATTAACCTCCAGTATCGACACATGATCTTGACATCTCCGATTCCAATAGAGCTCCAGTGTAGGTCATGATTTTTGCACCTTTCTCAAAATGGGGCATAAAAGGGTCGACCTCAAATATGGACTACATATCAGGCTAAAAGAGTTTAATTTGAAATTTAATGGGAAGTTGAGATTCAATGATTGCGGGGCTAGAGGCACCCTCATAAGAATTGCTTGGTCTTTGCATAAGTGTCTGTAGTGTTTGCGCCGTGCTCGCTAATACTTCATAGACCTGTACTATATGGCAAGCCTCCTGAGAATAGAAGCTCTGCCCTCTTGATTCTCTCAGTCTCTGCTCAAAGCCAGGCTCAGAAGGCCACTGGGGTTTCTTTGACTTTGACTTCTTGTGCTTCCCGGTGCAAGAGGATGGTTCTGACTTAGCTCGAGCTGCCAAGCATCAGCAACTGTTAAGAATCCAGCCACTTGGGTTAGCGTCTTTTCTAACCGCCTCTGTTACGTCCTTCTTATATTGCTTCCTTCAAGTTCTCTATCAAGAGCCTCAAAGTCTGGGCATCTCAAGGTTGTACCTACAGGAGAAGAGGAAAAATAAGAAGCACAAAAAGAAGAGAAAGAAAAAGAAGGGACAGTAAGTGAGGGACTTTTAAAGTCATTTTCATCATTGGACAGATCTAGGCAGCTTTTTACATCATCACTAGAGTTGGACATGTGCAGGGAGTCTTTTAGGTCTTTCCCTTCCTTAGACCTTTGAGGAGTGTTTTTAATGTTGTCACCCTCATTCGACGTGCCCCGAGTAGAAGATGGCTTGGGGACATCCTCTTGATGGGATGAGGAAGAGAGGATGATCGCTCAAAGGATGAAGTCCAGTAATGTTGGCAATGGGGGAAGAGGCCTGAGAAACTCCTACTCAACTGGCGGTTGAGCAATCTTATTTCTCTGGCGAGCAGCCCTTGGTGCCCGCCTCTTTCTAGTTTTCACTTGAAGTGCTTGATTCATCTCGCTGGGTTTATGAACAGCCCTCGCTTAACAAACTGCTTCTCTCCTTAAGGACTTAAGTTTGCTCCATCCGTGATGGACTATCCATGGCTCGAAAGTTGAGGGTTCAACAGGATTTGAATCATCATTACCTGAGTTTTGTGTCAGGTGGCCCTCTCGTGCCGGTGGAGACTGACTTGGGGATCTCTTTCTGGAACGTTATAAGGCCCTTGACATCCTTGTATTTTGTTCGCGATTATATCATGGAAACTGGAGCATTCGCTCAAGTCGTGGTCCCATATCTAATGGCACGGACACCAATGGTTCTCAGTTCCCTAAGCAAGGCGTCGGGGCTGCCTTGCCAGTTTTGGTGTGATGAGACCTTCTTGAAGCATCATAACGAACAAGGTGTGAAGGAGATCGGACGCTTCGTCTTCCTCTTGGACTGTCACTGCATGGGAAGTTTCTGCTGACTCGAATGCCTTCTTGAGCTCTTCAAGCTTTATCTGACCCTTCTGGATCAGGGCTTCAATGATGTCTTTTAACGTGTAGCAATCCTCTGTGGGATGGTTTATCCTCCAATGGTAAGCACAGTGATTCACATGGGTATCAAGTCCAGCTTGATCAAGGCTTGGTCTCTGGGAGCTCGATCATGTTATGTTTGAGTAATAATCGGAGTAGTGCAGGGACCCATTCCTTTTCAAAGGGGTAGACTCTATTCTTATTTCTGGTTCAATAATCATTTCAATTAAGGTTCGCAGGTGGGGGTACCCGGTTGTACGACTACTATTGTTTGCCTGCCTGAGGCGCTTTCGTTGTGTTTACCCCTTTGGAGAGGTCCAAAGTTTGGGAGGGAGTCTTCTTTGGATCGCTTATGACAACGACCGCACTGATCACTCCTTTCTGTTGGTTGCCAAGAGTATTAGTCCCAGAGCTACCATTGCCCCGGTTGTTTCTTGAGCTTGCAGACTATTGTCTTGACCCACCGTGGTGGCATGACAAGTTTTCTATGCGGATCGACTTACAAATCAGCTCTGATATGGAGGTCGGATTGGAGGCCCCAACATGTAGAGCAATCTCAGGTCGCATGTTCCGCACACAAGTTTGAACTGCTTCCTTCTCAGGCATATGATTAGGATGGTGAACAACGAGATCTCTCCATCTTGTTATGAATTGATCAACAGGTTCATCTGGATCTTGGGTCGGTGAGAAGCTCGATGGTTTGAACCTCGCTTTCGACCTCATAGAAACGCTGGTGGAAGTTTATCCATTTCTTCTCAAGTATGTATTGACTTTGGGGAAAGCCGAGCATACCGCTAAAAAGCTGGGCCATCAAGCGTTTCAACAAATTGACGGAGAGGAGTCTTCCGTCAGCCGCTGTCTCTCGACATGCCGCTTAAAAATGGGTGATATGCTGGTGTGGGGAGGTTGTACCATCGAACAGGGGAAACTTCCCTTTCTTGTAGTCTGAGAGAAATGACACCTGATCAATGTAGGAGGGGTAAGACTTTAGGTAAAGCGTTGCTCCCTGCATAACTTGGGATCTGTCTGCTCTTTAAGCTACCGGTCACCATAGCATAATGTCTGCCTGTGAGACAAGATGCAAGATAGAATTGTTGTGAGAGACAGGAGGGGGAGGCGGCGTTGGAGGTGTATCACCCGAGTGATGGGAGTTGACCTCATGGTTAGTCGAGTGTCGTACAGTTTCTATGCGGTCAATCTTCTCCATCATTGCGCGCACCATGTCTTCAAACTTATTCATGCGCTCTTCCAGAGAGTCTCTAGGTTCGTTCACAACCATTACACTGACTGTTTCTCTAGGGAGGTCAGCCTTAGGTGCGTTTGAGGGCTTCTGAGCTTGGCAAGTCACGCGTGGAAGATCGCGTGAGGACCGGTTCTTGATGGTCTTGGGACCGTGGCTGCTGAGTGGTTGGGTCATCTTCGACGACACTGACCACAGTGCAAGATTCACAGATTTCTTCTTCAGGCTGTGTCATCTGAAGAGGGTAAAAGGGATTCAAGTGCAGAGGGTTCTCCGAGCTGGGTTCCCCGACTGCCTTGGTTGCTTCCTTGGTCAGAATTTGTAGACCCCTATCGCATTTAGCTTGAAGCTCATGCCAAAACTGCGATAAAGGCTGTGACTGGTCGGCCCTTCTTACACAAGAAAGAGTTGTCTCCATTAGGTGAAGCAACAGGTGTGGGCTAGGAACTAGGGTCATCCTGGGCCGAGGAGGATGAAGGACTTGATCTCCCATTGGGTCTTTGCCCCGAGCCCTCTTATGGGCTCTAAAGGCATGACTGAGATGGCGGGGCTGGTTCAAGACGGTACTCTTAGGGAAGGTCTTCGAGTAACAGGCTGGAGGTGCTTGCCCAAAAGAGGAGGCGCAGGCAGGAGAAGGGTTGACTCCTAACAATGCCCGAGTCGGGAGTGAGGGGCGGTTTGTGATAGCGGTACATGTGTACCCCTTGAAGAAGGATCTCGGGTGACCTGAGGGTCAACCTAGACTCGAGCAAGTGGTCTGGCCTTAGGAGGCCGAGAACGACGAGAAGGTGTCTGTAAAAGAACAGGTGGAAACCTGCCCCTTACAGGGTGTGCTAGTGTGTCTTGAGTGGGAGGACAAGGAGGTCGTCTTCCGTGTACTCGGGTTAGCGCAACGACGGTGTTGCCCTGAGTGGTGGGATGCACAAGCATAACGTGTACAGAACCTGACCTTAAGAGACCTGATCCTGGACGCTGAACCGAGGTAACATAAGGGTTGCCCCCAGGTGTGGCTTGAGTGGATGACCCACGAGCCTTAGGGTGTGTGCGAGAGGTGGAGGCCCCAGGGTCTCCGCCTCGATGTGTCGAGCCTTTAGGCATAAAGACTCTTGGTGGTGCAGGAATATGGGGTGTAGCCTTGTGGCGACCCATAAAAGCAATGGCAACTTCCTTGCCTTTTGCAGAAAGGGACTGGGCATCCTACTGACGTACCTTGGCAATACGACTGACAAGTGTCTCGCCGGTGACAGGGTGCATGCTGTGAGTGGCAACAAATGTTTTACTGATGCAGGGTGCTTTGGTGGAAGTCCCACCAGGGCATAGAGATGGGGAGTTAAGGACAATAAAGTCCATTCTCACACTTATCCAGGTTAAGAATTGGGAGCTAGACACTAGGACTTTGCTCAGAAGGAAGGTTGGGAACGAAGTTCGAGAAACTTGTTCCTTCGCAAATGCAGGGATCAGATAATCCCCGATTCGGATAAATAGGTTAGAGAACCCAAAAGCCATATGGAGTGTGAAAACAGAAAAAAAACAAAGGAGAAACTAGCCAAACAAGGATGATTCGACGAAGGGGTAGTAAGTCCCCAGTGGAGTCGCCAAGCTGGTTAGGTGACTGGATCTTGCCCTCCGAGTCGAGATGACCTGGTGGCACATGTCTCAGGTTTCAAGAGAACTGGGAACTTGAGATCGCTCTCTCGAGAACCTTGCTCAAGAGCAAGGGTATGTATACCAATCGATGAGAGATGAATTTAAGGTGGGTTTGGGACTTACTCGGGCTGGCTCACGTGGGTGCCCTCTTAGATCACGAAGAAAGCCCCCCAGTCCTACAACTGGCTCGAAATCGTAGAAGAGAGAGAAAATATGGACGGCGATAATCTTCCACCGTCCATGGCAGAGGATGAGATATGGGAACTTTGACAGAGGCCCGGCCTGCCACTCGGGTTAAGGTCCAGCTCACTATTTGTGTCCCAAAAGTACGAAGACATCACACCAGGCGATAGGCTCCGCCATGCATGAATAGAGAAGAAAGAAAGAGAATAGATAAAGAGAAGGAAAGAGGTGAACAAGAAATTATAAAGAGATTAGGGAAGAAAGAGGAAAGAGAGAGATAGACAAGAGGAGAGAGAAAGAGATATACGAGAGGAGAGAGAAAGAGAGAGATGAGAGAAGGAGAGAGAAAATTACCTTCACCAAAAGGTCCTAAAAATTTTCTCCTCTCTCCTCTTTCTCTCTCTCTCTCCAAGACGCGCCCACAGTTTCAACATGAAAAACTCTCAAATTTTATTGATGTGATTAAAAAATCAAGGGTCCTTTGACAATTGTGTTTAACATGTACTTATAGAATTGGGCCCAAACATGGGTGTAGGCCCAGAAACTATCCTAATTGATGATAATTACAATTTAATTGAATTAAAATGAACTCTAAAAATGGATACAAAAAGACTGTTTTGCCCCTGCCCAACAATGTGTGAAATTCCAAAACAGTCCCTGCTGCTGCCCCAGAACTTGCGTGATCTTCCATGGATGATTCGCGGTTGCTTTGATGTCTGTTTGATCGAAAGATGATTGCTTTCTTATCGGGCTTGGTATGACCATCGATTTGATACCAACTTCGAGCCATGGATTGCGTTTTTTGACCACAATCTTGCGACTCAAAATTTGCATAGATCTTGAAAACTTTCAATCGATAGTGTGCTTGTTTCTTGATTTATTTCCTTAGTTTCTTCACTGAATTACATTGAGCATGCCATTATGATCGTTTTTCAACAAACGCAGCTCGATTTCTTGCCAGAACGAAGATTTCATGACTTTTGGGTTTTGGCTGGAATCTTGAAATCCAGTGGCTGAAATTTGCAACAACTTTGACACCTTCATGTGCTGAATCCAATCGTTCATCGTACACAAGTATTGGATCAAGCGTAGCCTCAGACCTTACGCATATAATGTAATTGGTTTCACATCAATCGAGTATGCGAGCGCCATGATATAGCCGTTCAAGCGAGGCATGCTGCTGCTGAATTTTCGACAACTATTTTGAATCACCAACTTCTCTCTAGTTTTTCTCCTTGCTCCGGTATCGTCACGGGTCATGCCACATATCAAAACGTTCGTCTTGATGAGACTAACATGCTCACAAAAATTGAACGCGATCTGACTTGGGAACGAGTGAGATGTGGGTCTTCGAAGTTGTTGCATGGGACTGTGCACAATAGTCTCCTTTAATGAAGGTTGGTACAGGGAGGCGGTCGCACGGGAATAGCATGCAGCCTAACTCTTTTTAATCTTTCACCCATAACTTTGTCTTGAAACATTCGTTTAAGCCGAAACTTGAACCTTAGGGGTTTTTGACCGTGCCGGATTCATTGGCAGTGGTCTCATAGCTATTTGACGTACCGAAAATAGAGTTCTAGTCACGGGGTCCATTTCAGGGTGTTAGAGGCTGATTTTTCTGAAATTGTTTCTTTGTTCGACATGTCGGTTATGACAAAACTTGGCAGGTGGATTTTTGGAGTGCTAAGGAAGATTCTAACCCTTTATGGAGCAATTATGAGATAATTAGGAATTACACTGTATATCAAGGCTTTATTGACTGGCTTCTCTTTTTGTTCCCCATCGGGGACCTAAGGTGCTGAAAAATATCTTCAAACATACATATTAGTGAGACACACCTAATAAAATAATAATTTTTAAAATATAAATTGACCAAAATACCCCTCAAAATTTACGGGGGTATTTTGGCCAATTTATATTCTACAAATTATTGTCTTCATACTTTTATTAGGTGCACCTCACTAATATGTACACATGCACCAAATTTCAGATCATTCTGATTAGTATAAAAAAATGAAAATTGAAACACTACTCGAAAATTGTGCCCGTGCGATGAAGTTTTGATGGTGACGGGGGTAGGCGAAATCACTGTTCATTTTCGCATATAGGCATTTTGTAGTATCTTCATATATATAGATATATGAAGCCACGCAACGCCTTTGGGCGAAAATGAATAGTGTTTTTGCCTAAAGGCTCGGTGCCGTCCAATTTTTTCAGACGACGAAAATTAAAGACAGCCTTCGATCTAGCATGTCTGCGGTGGTACCCCATCATAGACATGCTATATCTGTGGCGATTAAAAAACACAAGGAGACGGCCACAAACCACGTGTCGTCCATTGCGGCTCCGTTCAATAAACCTTTATTTTAAATTTTATAAAATATTTTTTTATATTTCTCATGCACCTATTTTCTTGTACACACGACCAAAACTTTACGTTGATTCGATTTATAGAAAAAGAATAAAATTCAATTAGTGAAATATAATGTCAACTATTTGAGCAAGATCGATCGATGGGAGCTAGACCTAAAATTTATATATATATATATATATATATATATATATATATATATATATAGTACGTCGTCTAGTACTAATAGTACTACTAGTAGTTAGGTACGTAACTACCTAACTTAGTACTAACTAACTTAGGTTCTTAGTTAGTTTAGTAA
>NW_006494910.1:5655447-5688270 GCF_000471905.2 Amborella trichopoda | reverse complement strand
AAGATCGATCGATGGAGCTAGACTAAACTTATATATATATATATATATATATATATATATATATATATATATGACGTTCCGTGCTAGCTAATAGCTACAGATTTGGGCCAATCCAATTGTCACAATTGGTTCTAGTATTTGAAGCGTATATTATTTAAAAATAGGAGAATTTTATAAAAAATCAAAAACATAATTTACCAAAACTAAATATACTAAAATACCCCTAAAATTTTCAAGGATATTTTTGTTAATTTATATTTTGTGAATTATTTTTTAATATTTTTATTATATGCCCCTTGATGAGGAGAGTATATGCCAAAATTTTATATGATTTATATGAAATACAGTTGTGATCATCAGATCGGCCCAGATTATTAGGCTTACACTATTCCATCAGCTCATGGGCGGAAAAGTCTTCCCAATGTCTATATGTAAAAAATGAAAAGTGATTTCGCCTATGCTCATCATCGTCCAAAGTTTATCACGCGGTCACGATTTTTCGATAGTATTTTAATTTTTCATTTTTTTCTATAAATCAGAATGATCTGAAATTTGGCGGGTGTTTGCATCTTAGTGAGGTGTGCCTAATAAAAATATGGAAAAAATGTTTTTCAAAATATAAATTGATCAACATACCCCCATAAATTTTTAGAGATATTTTGGTCAATTTATATTACGAATTATTATTTTTATATTTTTATTAGATTCTCTTATTTTTTATGAACACAGGCTTTAAATTTTTTATCATTCTGATTTGTAGAAAAAAAATGAAAATTAAAAACTACTGGACAACTGTGACCGTGCGATGAACTTTGGACGGTGATGAGCATAGACAAAATCACTATTCATTTTCGTCTATAAGCGTTGCGTAGTGTGCCTATAAGTGAAAATGAACAGTGATTTTTCCTACCCTCCTCACCATCCAAACTTCATCACACGGTCACAGTTGTTTGGCAGTATTTCAATTTTCATTTGTTTTCTACCAATCCAAATTACTTTAAATTTGGAGTGTATGTACATCTTAGTGAGGCGCACCTATTAAAAATATGAAAAAAATAATTTTCAAAATACCCCCGAGAATTTACGGGGGTATTTTGGTCAATTTATATTTTTGAATGATTCTTCTTCATATTGTTATTAGGTGCGCCTCACTAAGATGTACATATGCTCCAAATTTCAGATCATTCCGATTAGTAAAAAAAATGAAAAATAAAACACTACCAGATAACTGTGACCGTGCGATAAAGTTTGGATGGTGATGAAAGTAAGCGAAATCATTGTTTATTTTTGCATATAGCCGTTTTGTAATATCTTATATATATATATATATATATATATGGGGGAATGATTTCATGCCACCGTGTCATTGTAATAAAATGAAGCCACACCTCTAGAAAACCATATTTTTGGCATTTGTATGACCCCAAAGTTTGCACACATACTCTCTTCATCCTCATAATCAATCTTAGAAAAAGTAAATTTCAATTTGACCCTAGATATGGTCAAAATTAGAGCTCTCCATTAATGAATCTCAACCGTTCATTAGCTGAATTTCAAGATCTAGGCCTTATAAAATTCAAAATCACTTATTTCTTATTTAGAATTGTTAATCTAGTGATAATAACGCTATCTCAAAATTTTGGAAAGAAAGCAAATCCTTCAGTGGCTTATATCTAAGCCTCTCACTAAAATGGCCTATATTAATTATGCTAAAAAAGCATTTTTTCGGTTTTGTATTTAAATTTTACTTTTCTGTAATTTTTATTTAGAATGAAAAGTGTGTATATTTAAAATATAGTGTCGAACAAATGGATCTATATGGTTTTTAAAGATGCTTTTCATTATATTATTATACAACTGTTGCATGAAAACATTCCCTATATATATATATATATATATATATACATGATACGCATGACCGCATGCATATGTATATGATACATATTACTGTATGTATATGTAGTCACTGTTGGAGTTATGGCCTTTCAAGCATTGACTCCGCCATTCATAATAGTCCTTGGTCATGTGGAAGTGATATTGAAAGTTGCACTTACCTGATTTTAGCGAACTGCGATTTGAAAAATCAAAATAACCTGAGTCATGAGGCGAGTCCAGATGGGATTAATTCAAAATCAAGATGTTTGAGAGTCTCTTTTAGTCAGGTCAATATGGGAATGCCTCGTGAATATAGTAGCTAGGTCTTAAGAGATAGCATCGGAAAAATCAATATAGCATATGCGTGAGAAGAAGCTCTGTGTGTGCAAACTAGGCTTGAGAGGGCATAATCCTAAATTCCTGACAATTTAGTTTACTCATGGCATGTGCATAGGACAATTGATAGTGGGAAGCATTATGATAAAATGGATTTGCTTGATCAGAACTATGTACATGTGCAGAGAGGACCCCTGTATCCGCAAGAGTGCATATCCTTAAAGGGGCACATGTAATCTACTAAATATTCAGAAACCGAACAATTTATTGGTTCACTTTTAATAAATCAAGCATGTGCACCTGTTTAAGAATGTGGAACATGGGTTTGTTGGATTGACTTAAGAAAATGGTTTAAGGCTCTGAAGGGGAGTACTATACAATACACAATCTGAAGGGGCCAAATTTTCCTATTTGAATTTTTACTGGATACCAATCTAAGTGAATTTTTTATAAAATATTTTTTGAGAACTTTTTAATTTTTTATTATAAGAAAAAATGGATACAGAAATTTGTTTATAAAAAATTCCAATGTGTCCCAGTACACCACATGTGGGCCTTACATAGGATGCCATGTCATTTCCATTTGGATATGACATGGATAGTCTAAGTGGGTGTGAGGCCCTTGTTGGATGAATGGATAAGTGTGTCGTGCAAAATTAGGGCCATATGCATGTGTATACACATGTATTTATTGGTCGAGCCTAGATTTTTGTCATTCCGGCGCCCCGAATGTGCCTGGCTCAAAACCCCCTCTTAAACAACCGTGGGGCCCATGTGCGCATATGTGCATGTGTGCGAGGTACAGATTGGTACCAACAGTGAGAGGATTTTAAGTTGGTAAGGAGAGACTCAAACACCTACCTCACCGGTCGGGTTTGTGGGACGCTTCCGGGCCTTAAGCCCTCTTAGATCATTTCAAAAGGCCTCCGACTGTCCTTGCATCGCGGTTTGAATTCGGCTCCTTCACTTCACTGAGAAACACCAGGACACACATTGATAATGGTTTTCATAGTTCACCTCTTGTAAACTCCTCCTATTAGGTAATTATTAGCTAGACTGGGGGGATCTAGTTTGAAAGTTAGAGGGTTTGAGAGTAGATATAGGAGAAGAAGAAATAGAGGAGAGAAAGGAGGCAACTAACTCAAAAATTAGGCAGCCTTTTGGCATAACCTCTCTTAAGAGGTATTACCAAATACGAGAAAGATACTAAGCCTAAAGTCCAAGTATCTCGAAGGATTTTATGATAATGAAGTCTCCGGGTCTAGCCCATCGAGAAATCACTACCCAAAGAGCCTCCTAAAGGGAGTAACCAGAAAGAAATGGGTATAGAGAGAGAAAACAAGATAAGATGGAAGAAGAATAGAAAAGAGAGAAGAAAAAGGCGAGAGAGAAGATTTGTCAGAACCCAGACACTTAAAGGGGGATAGGAGGATGATCAGAGAGTCAAGCTCTCTAAGAAGTCGTCCCTCAAAGACCCTAACAAAAGTGTTTGAATTGGAGAGAAGAGAATGAAAGAAGAGATCAAGATAGAGGGAAAGAAGAGATCAAGACAGAGGGAAAGAAGAGGATGGAATATATAGCAGAAAGAGATGAGAAAGAAGAGGGGGACCTCTCACAACTAAATGCCTGAAGGGGGGTAGGAGGACGATCTGAGAGCCAAGCTCTCTACGAAGTCACCACTCAAAGACCCTAACTAAAGTGTGTGAGATGGAAAAGAGAGAGAGAGTGAAATGATGAGAGAATTTTAAAAGGTTAAGAAGCATAAAGAGAGAATACGAGAGGTATAGAGAGAAGTAGAATGAAAATGAGAGAGAGAGAGAACTTTAAAATTTAGAGAGACAAGATGAAAATAAGAAAGAGATAAATAGAGATGAAAGAGAATAGAAAGAAAGGTATTCACGAACCCGCTATAGGTATGTGAGAGGGGCGAAGAGAGAAGAGCAAGAGGGAGAGGAAGAGATAGGAGATGAGACATAAAGAGAGCATGAACTTGCTGTGGGTTCGTGAGAGGAAGAGAGAGAAGAGTGAGAGGGAGAGAGAGATAGGGAGTGAGAGAGAGAGATTGAGACCTCATGGACCTATTGTAGGTCCGTGTAAGAGAGAAGTGAGGAGAGATGGGGATGAGAGAGACGAGGGTCATGGACCCGCCTTGGGTCCGTTTGAGAAAGAGAGAAGAGAGTAAGAGGATGAAATAGATTGGGGGTGAGAGAGAAAGGATTCACGGACCCACTGTGGGTCTGTGTAAAAGATGAGAGAAGAGAGATGGGAGGGAGATGTGAGAAGTGTGAAGAAAGAAAGAGAGGAAAGAGAGAGTCAATGGCCCGTTGTGGGCCCGTGTGAGAGAGAAAAGGAAGAGAGGGGACTGAAGAGAAAAGGGAAAGAGAGAGAGAGGGTCACGGGCCCACCGTGGGCTCGTGAAGAGGAGAGAAGAGAGGAGAGGGGAGAGAAAGGAAAGAGAGATGGAGAGAGGGAAACACGGACCCGCTGCGGACCCATGGAGTAGAGAGAGTAAAGAGGGGAAGAGAGAGAGGGATCACGAGCCTATGGCAGGCCTGTAGAGAGAGTGAGGAAAGAGGGGGAGATAGAGAAAGGGGGAGAAGGAGAGAGGGAGCACAGACCCGCTGTGGATCCGTAAAAGGGTAAGAGAGAAAGAGAGAGAGGAGAGAGAAGAGAAAGAAAAGAGAAGAAAGATAGAGAAAAAGTGAGATAAATAAGAGAGAAAGAGAAGAGAGAAAGAAAGAGAGAAGAGAAAGAAAAGAAGAGAGAAGAGAGAGAAAGAAGAGAGAGGAGAGAGAGTGGACCAAGTACCTAGGGCTAGAGTCGGCATCTAGGTGCACCCTTGGAGGTACCTTGATTTCTTTTTAGAGAGAGGGCTTGACCCTTAAGATAGAGGGTTAGGGTCGAGGCTTGAGTGTACGTAAACATAAGTGGGTTAGGGTTATTAGGGTATATGATATAGGTAACTATGGAGTATAGTGTATGGAGTATAGTTAGTCTAAAGTGGTCTAGGGAGTAGGGAGTATGGTCTAGGGTGTAGGGTTGGTGTAGGGTAGTCTAGGGACTAGGGAGTATGATCTAGGGTGCAAAGATGGGTTTAGGTTAAGGTGTCTAGGGAGTATGGAGTAGATTGTTTGGGAGTTGGAGGTATTACGGGTATTCTTTCTCTGACCAAATGTTTTTCTCTCCTCTCTCCTGAGTTTGCAAATAAGCCATAAGCAAGAGCAATAGCTCAAAATTTTGATTGATCTTCTCACAATTTCCAAAACTAGGTTACAAATGACTAAATTTATTTATATAAGGAAGCCATAAAATATAGGTGGATGCTCAAAACTCATCAAAATTGTTAAAAAATAGACAATTAAATGAATAAAAACAAAATCCCGTTTTTGTCCAAAATGAACCATCCCTCTTGGAGGGGCCTCATGCCATCGCTATGCCTCAAGAAAGGTTTTGGACCTTTTCGGTGACAATTTGGATGAACAAACAAGGCAGAATTGCTACTCGCATTGTCACAAACATTTTGATGTCCATTATTTGGTTTGATTCGGTGTTTCGAAGTTGATCCCAAAATCTGGCCAAGTTCATGAACGTTTGAATTTTCGATCACCGGTGTAGAACCATTTATCCTGTCTTGAGTCTTATTTTTTATCATAAATTAAAGGAGACTCTGTCATGATTTTCGATCACCGATGTATAACAATTTATCCCGTATTGAGTCTTGTTTTTTATCACAAATTGAAGGAGACTCCATCAATATCATTTTGCAATAAAAAATCATTTGATTTTATCGTCGTTCAAGCACTTTCCAAATTGGGGAGGTCGCCGAAAAATGGGGTTCTGGTGACCTGAAAACTTGCCTTCTTTAGACTCAAAATTAAGTGGTCTTCGGTCTCCGATCACGCACAAATTCCACCTCCAAATGAAGCCTTTGGAAATACGGTTGCAACAGACCAATATTTGCAACGATCCGGTGTCGGGGGACCTCTTGAACAATGAGATTTCTCTCTTTAAAAATCTGCAATACATGAGTTTCAAACTCAACTTCTCTCTAGAAATTCTCCTATCTCGAGCATCGTCACGAAGAGTACCATATATCAAAATGAGCAGCTCGATGAACTCTTTGAACATATCGGAATTTAAGAGCAATTGGCCTTAAAACGAGAAAGTTATGGTCATCACAAGATAATATAGAAATTGAATGTGACAGGACATCACATGATAATCCGAAAATTGAATGTCACAGTTTCCATAAATGAAAACTGTTTATGGAAACTAGTTCACTGAGGCTGCACCAGAGGCATCGGTAATAGGGCTTTAGTTGTAATGTTCATTTTCAGCATGATAGGAACTGAAATTGCAAACTGAGTTTCATTCTAATTAGCTTTAAACTTGTCGGATTGTGATGAAACTTAACGAATATCCTTAGGGAATCCAAAGCTACATTCCCATCCATTTTCAGGCCAATATGACACTTTTTCGAGTTTACCTAAAATTAGGCTTATTTCTATAGTGCTTCCATGGTCCGCAGGCGTTTTTAGTACTTGCGAGACTAGGTTGCGACTTGCTCCTTCCTTATTTGTGCCAGGGATACTAATGCATCAAAAATACCATATAACATTCATGAGAAAATTTATTTTCTTAATAATTATTAATATTGTGAAAAATATCAACCAATGATTTTTGAGGGTCAAAGACGCTTTGAGCGTGTCTTGATTTCCTATTGGCTTAATAGTAAAGATTATGACGCATTGTGTAAGATGTTGTCTCTTAGTGAGCGTAAATATTCATCAAGAGATAGAATATAAGTTTTGAAAAGAAAATATAGTGAGAAAGTAGTGGGATGCCCCACATGTCGATTTTGAAATCAAGGGACATGATCAAGTTTTGATAAAAGGAATGGTGATTAATGGTATCCAAAGAAACTAGAGTTTAACTTATCCAAAAGAAAGATACTATGGTTTTTAATGTCAAAAAGAGAATAGAAAAATTTGGAAGGCATTTTGGGTACTTGATGATATTGTTGTTTAAATGTCACCCATCCTATGATTGCCATGGATGGTGATGAGCGTGGCTAGAATTAAAGTCTCTCTCAACTCTTGGATAACTCAATTAATGGCTTAAATTAAATTTAGAGTTAAGACCACATTTGAACTACCAATATAAACACCTCAATCTTAACTCATTTTACTCTTTTCAATGCACACTTGGGGGTCGTTTGGGTACTTGGAAATCTATTACGTGACAATCTATTATAAGGAAATATAAGATTTTCGGTAGGAAAATTACCCGATATTTTCCCAAAAATCATGAAATACATTACCGTAATAAAAGGTGAAAAATCTATTACGGGCTAGGCGGGTAATCTTTGAAAATCTTTCGCGTGCGTCTCTTTGCCCTATCCCCCATTTAATAAAATGCCAACCCGCCTACTCTTTTTAATAACTAGTTTGCATAAGTGGCTCCATCTCTCTTTAAGCTTCCATTTTTTTTTTTTTAAGCCCTTTTTATCTTTAAGCCCCTTTCATCTCATCTGGACTTTTTCATTTTTTTGTTTAAGCCCCTTCTTTCATCTGGTCTCTCTCTTTAGCATGTCCATTCTTTTTAGCATACCTAATCAATGAGAAATTACACAACCCACTTATAATAAAAAATTTCACCCAACATAATCCTCAAAAATTTCACCCAACATAATCCTCATAAGAGATTACCAAACACCAAACCTTTTAGTTTACTAATGAAACTTCTTTCCATTTTTTAATTTGTACTATGAAGATTTTTAATTTGGTATCATAAATTTATTGATAGACATTTGAAAGACTTCTATACAAAATAAATAAAAATAAGGCTTATCACAATAAAAATATGTTATTCCAATCATATTATTCCAGTGACTTATCATGTTGAAACCAAAAAACAAGGCTTATAACAATAAAAACATGTTATTCCAGTCATATTATTCCAATGACTTATCATCATGAACCCAAAGTCTAATTATGTTAGAAGACATGTGATTCCATGTAAGTGCCAAAGGCATGCAAAATAATTAAGAAATTATGTGATGATAATTTTAGAATGGTACAAGTTATTATTAGAAAATCTTTTTGGAATGGTGATGATGTTATTATTAGAAAATCCTTTTGGAATGATGTGATGAAGACTTTAATTACGCATTTCAGTGGAATTTTGTGACAAAAAAAGAGAGAATGATAGTTTACAGATAAGTGCTGGTAAATGTTGGTAATGCATTTTCCATACTTCTTCCAGACATAGCCAAACAGTAGCAATATATTTCTCAAGTTGCATCTAAATATTACCCAAACAGTAACAATCCATTTGCAGGTAATGTATTACACACTAATGTATTACGCCAGTAATATATTTTATAGACAATATATTTCTAGGTATCCAAATGACCCCTTGAGATTTAGAACAAAACTAAGAAAGTGGCACGCCTGTCTCATGGTATACCTCCTTCCTTCATTCTCTTCATGAATGAATAGTGCATTAAAGAAGAGTGAATAATGCATAGCCCCATTAAAGGTTCCATGTCTCTTCACCGTGGCTTCACTTCTACATCATTTACGAGACCAAACCAGCTAAAAAATCATTCAAAACAATAAGGTTCAGCTGCACTTTTGATCGTTTTCTTGAGTTCCTCTTCAAGCTAGGGTGTGTAGTGTTGCACGCATAGTCTTTTGAAATAGTTTTCAACACTTTATCTACCACATCTAGTGAATTTTTCCTTGCTGATTTTTTGGAGATCTTTGGTCATAAAAGTGAGCATTTGAGTTCCTCATAAGTCTATTGCAGTGCCCTCTGGAAGTCCCTCTTATACTTATCATGTGTTGTACTCAATTGTGCATTTTCTTACATTTTCATCTAAGTTCCACTCTCTGTCTCCCATATAGATTTCATTTATTATTTCGCACATGTGATTCACTAGAAGGCCATTTCTTTTGATTATGATTAATAGAGTTGATATGTACCTTGATGTGGTATAAGTTTATAGATTCAATTTAAGCCTCAAAATCTTACGCTACTGGTGGAGAGTTTGAACAAGGGTTGTATTTAAAACCATAGGGGTTATCCCGGTACCTTGAGAGCATTAATCGACTTCCCAAGCCAATCTAATCTAGTTCACTTATTTTGACTTCGTTTTATTGAATTGAAATGTTTATGTAATAAAGAAGCATCATACGTAACAAAGAAATGCATTAGTTTGATGTAATTTTGAGTTTATTGAATTTGTACTTGTCAAGTGAGTATGAATAGTTGTCTAGGATCTTAAAGTCCTTTTTTATTTATTTATAGGGAGTGTAGCCCTAGGGGTTTCCCCAAGGCACCTCTGATGTAAATTTCATGTACTGAGGAAAAGTCTTGTGTGGTACCCTTAGTGCTACAAGGGTTACCACTATCCCAAGAAAAGGCAAGTAGGGTCATCACTATCCATTAATAAGTTGGACAGTTACGGAGAGGGTAAGACCATCCAATTGTGACATGACTTCAATTGTATATCTCTCTTAGTCTCTCTCTTTCCATGTAAAATCTCTTGCTTCAATGGAGAACCATACGAGCTACAGCCTCAAGGTCTATTATGCAAGATCAAAACTTAAGAATTCCTTTCAACGCGGTTGCCAAATGAAAATTCACTTATCTAGAAATACATTATCATTATCATTATCAGGCCTTTTCCCAATTAACTGAGGGTATCTGCAAATGCACATCTATGTATAAATATTTAAGATCCATTTCCCAACTGAGGGGATGTACGATCCATTTCCCAACTGAGGGTATCTGCAAATGCACATCTATGCATAAATATTTGCGATCCTTATTAACCACTGCAGTGGAAAAAGGTCGTTTTCACTGAGACCTACATGTCCAATGTATTTCTCACAAGGAGGATAATAATTATCTCATGTAAGGAGAAGATCCGGTCTTCCAAAAGAGAAAGGCCACTTTTATCCAACTTATTATAATTATCTAACAACAAAACTTTAGTGAATAACACGCCCATCTACCTCTACAATGTTCTAAGAGGAACGGTCCTACGTATTTTGAATATACGGAGTTGGTGTGTATCTAATTTTTTAACCATCTACTTTATAAATCTAAAAATCTCAAATACCACTGACTTGGATAGCCTGTCATGAGTTTTAATGATTCATTTTTTTGCTTTTTCTTCCCTTTCTTTCTTTAACCCCTTGAAACCGTATGTTTTATTTTCTCTCCCCTTTTAAGTCCACCAATCCCCCTTCTCTCTTCCCCCTTTTAAAAGTTTCCTCCATGTGTCTAATGCTTTCACCTTTCTCTCCTCTCTCTCTCTCATGGCCATTGTGAGTACTCCTTCAAGGAGCTTGTGAAATGAACATAGAACTAACGAACAATTGTTTGCAGAAGATCTAAACCCGATGGGTTGATTTTTTTGGTAAATAAAGTAGGAAAAAATAGAATTAGCAACATGCAAACAAAACAAAATAAAATAGAAAAAATAAACACTAGAATTTATGTGGTTCATCACAGATGTGACTACATTCGCGGGCGAAGACGAACGACGTTCCACTAAATCAAAGAAAGAAAATTATAAAGCACTTACAAATTACAAATCACTTACGATGTTCCACTAAATCAAAGAAAAAAAATTACAAAGCACTTACTGGAAAAAAATAGATATACAAAATTGAATCTCCCACCAAGCCTTCTTCTCTCTATAACTTTCTATCTACAAAATACCGAAAAGTTTTCTCTATTAAGTTTTTCTCTATTTTTTTGGCACTTTCCCTCTCTATAAAAACAACTTAATAAAGAAAAACAACCCCCAAATAATAAGTACGTGAAGCCTCCTAATATTTTTCCTGTCTTTTAAGTCTTCTAACTTTATCTCTTCAACTTGTAGACCTATATATCTATCCAAACGTATGGACTTACCCATAAATCCTAAATAATAGGCACTACCCAATTAAAGAGATTCACATCGTCCGCCTTCTCTATACGTGCCCACCTATGCGCTCATCTTGGCAATACATTAGCCAAGTTCAAACTTAGCTTAAACTTCTAAAATGGAACCATCTTTTAGTTTGAACTTCTAAAATGGAACCATTTTTTTCAGCATATCCGTAACATTCTTCTTGTAAACCCATTTACATCCAATGACTCTCTTGTCTTCAAGAAACTTCATGATATCTGAAGTTTGATTCTTCTGAATATACTCCATTTTTTTATCCATGATATCACTCCACCTGCTACTATCAACATCTTGTGTTGCTTACTTAAAAGTGGATAGCTATTGGCTGAGTTTGATTCTTCTGAATATATTGCATTTTTTTGTTCATGATATCACTCCACCTGCTACTATCAACATCTTGTGTTGCTTCCTTAAAAGTAGATAGCTATTGACTTGTGGTAACCAATGCACAATCCACCATGTCATCAAAATTGTGCCGCACTACTGTCCTTTTCATTCTCTTTATTTTTCTAAGCCAATGCTCTTCTACATGTGGAGTAGGCTCAATGACCTCCTCATGGTCAACATCTTCCTCCATTATTTCATAGCAGACTTTTTGACAAATATTTTGGAGTATTTACTGGAGTTGCCAACTCTATCTCAACTGCATCACTGTTGACGCGGTTTTCTTTTTTTGTACCCTTTTGAGTGTACTTTGACATGATAGACTCATCAAAATATTATAACTGATAATAAACATAAGTGAGTTAGGATCTGGGCACCACATTCTATAGGCGTTAGTTGATGGCGTGGTGGCCTGCCTACAGTAGTCATCTTTCAATACGCAGGGGGATCCAATCGCAAACCCTTTTTTATCTCTTAAGAGCAAATAATGATAACCTATATATAAAATGGAGGCTGCTATTGTTACTACCGCTATGTGGCTTGCTGGTTAGTATTGAGGTTGTGAGTTCCATTCTTATAGGGGCGATATTTTTTGTAACTCTATTTTTTTTAATAGTTTGAATCTAATTTGGAGTTATTTATTCTATAACTCTCTTAAAAAATATATTTTTTACCTCTATATTTATATTTCTTAATGGCTTTGGATTTATTTTTTTAACTCTATTTTTCTTAGTGGCTTGGATTTATTTTGGAGTTCTTTTTTTCATAACTCTCTTTAAAAAATAAAAATGGAAAAAATAATCAATATAAGACAATTTTGATACCATCAAGAAAAAATCATTGATATAAGACAATTGCTTAGAAAAAATATTGAGAAATTAGAGAGAAATAATAAAATTTGCAAATCAATTGTGGGATTTTGAAGCTTATATCAATAGATTTAAGACAAATAATAATAATAAAACATTATTGAGTAATTAAGGAGAAGTAACAAATTTGGTGGAACTTTTACTGTTAATCGATATTATCTCTATGATGCACTAAATCAATCGATATTGCAGCAAAAAGCTGCAAATAGTATGGGGTTTTCAAGTTATTTCAATATCTTAAAAAACATAATAATAATAATAATAATAATAATAATAATAATAATAATAATAATAATAATAACAATAATAATAATAATAATAATAATAACAATAATAATAATAATAACAATAATAACAATAATAATAATAATAACAATAATAATACTCAGAATACATTGATGCCTGGCATAAAGTATTTGCTCTCCAAAATAATAATAGTTCTCACACCTGATTTATCCAAATTAAAATGCATGTCCTTGAGACATTCCCCAAGTGGTTTTGAAACTGGTTCTTAATCTGGGGCTCAGGCTCCCAAATTCTTCCTCAAAGCCTACAAGTATCTCAAGCTAAATTTGTTGAATTCAATGGAAAGGATCCCAATATAGACTACCACCTATACTTCATGGCTATTTACCAAATACTATGGATTATGAAGTGGCACTATGAAATATCTGAGATTACAACTAACAATTTTGAATATATCCCAAGATTGGGAAAAAAGATCTTTATAAAATGGTGGGATGTATTTGAAAATAAAGCCCTAGAACCTGAGAAAATAATATTGAAGAAAATACCAGGGTAAGCCCAATATGAAAACCTAAATAATTTTTCAGAATGCATCAATAAAATGAAAAAACAAAACCCGCAGGCAACCAAGGAGGAATTAAAGAAACAATTATTACAAATGTTTGAAGGAGAAGCAGATAATATGACACTCTCTTCTCAAAATGAAGACGATGCTGATATAGGAATGGAGGATGAAGAACTTCTACAAAGGCCCGACTATGGAGAACTTTCACAAAAGGCCGAATAAAGTTTGAAGACCCGGTGAAGGCCCTATAAAATCCAAAATACTTGTCTCCCACTTGAATAAAAGAGATTCCCTCTGTCTACTTGTCTCCCACTTGAACAAAAGAGATTCCCTTTGTCCACCGAACAGTGCCTCCACCGACACCACAGTACCTCCACCGACAACACAGGGCCTCCACTGACACCACAGTACCTCTACCGACAGCACAATGCCTCCACTAACATCATCCGTACTTCCAACTAGCCACAGTAAAGCACCACTTGCCAAAAAGATATTATTAAAGATGCAGACTTATACAAAATATTGAATAATTCTTTGAGTTCCGGACTCTATAAAAGGAAGAAGAAGTCCTCGCAAGAGAAGCAAGTCTGAAGAGGAGCCTTAAGAGATCAGCTCCCTGCTTCACCCACTTCCATCCCTCATCTTCTCCTTCCCTCTTCTCTTTTTGTGTATACTCTTATTTCTTACCTAGTTCTACACTTTCCTTTGTAGACTTACTGGAAGTTGTACTTCTTTCAACTCTGTAAATACTTCGGGTAACTGTTTTTGTACCCTATTTTGTACATTATTAACTTTTTCTTTTCTTCAATTTGTTTATATGGTTATTTATAATGTTTTCTATGCGGGTAGTCTGTTTTTCTAAAGAGTGAAGATATAGATTAGTATAATTATTTTGTTATATTATATGTGGAAGTAGTTCAATTTTATGGATATGTTCTCCTTGAATTATTTTATATGGTGAAGCTCTAGATTCTAGCTGTCCTTTGTTTATGATAAGAGATTTTTCAGGGGGATGTATACTTCTTCACTTCCTTCTGTTGTCTCGAAAGTCTGATATTGACTTTCAATAGTATTTATTTTAAAGTCTGGCATAGAGTACCCTTTTTCTTTGAGAGTAGCTTTTAGCCAGTCAAAGTATTTAATATTCTGTTTGTGTTCTTTTAAAAATTTATTATATCTTTTATGGCACTTATCTATTAATTTTTTCGGAAAAGTTTGTAACTACCAATTTCTTATTTGTTCATTTTGTGCTGATAGGTAATCATTTTCTAAATATTCTAAGTTTATTTTTTCTTTTTTCTGCATGGTCAAAACCTGCAGGTCTAAATCAGACAGGGTAACTTCATTGGTTGAAGGGCTAGGATCTATTGGCTGGTATAGGGGTAAATGAATATTACTAGTTGTTCTGGACAATCCTTGTATTCTAGGTTCATCGCTTATTGATGAGGTGGAGGATCTTGAAGGAGTAGGTATCCTTCTTGATCGTTTGATTGTACTGTCATCCAGTATGTTTAAT
Organism: Amborella trichopoda; assembly: GCF_000471905.2. The sequence goes on along the minus strand of NW_006494910.1, from coordinate 5,673,514 downwards.
CTAATTCTTCGACTAGAATTGAAATGTAGTTCAATATCTCCATCTGGATGTTCAATTATTTGTTTGGGGGTATTTACATATGCTAGGTATTGTTGATTTTCGTTATGGATGGTCCAAGTTTTTGGCAGATTTATTTGGGACCAATCTACTGACTTTGGAATTACTGTATTTGATTTTTCCATGTTTGTCTGGAAAAATACAGTCTGACCTTTTGTATCAATTTGTAATACGTTTGGGCTAAGCGTATTCATTACTTTATAGCAAATCCTGTATATTAAAGCAATGTTTTGAGATCTTGGATTCATATCAAATCCATGAGTTTTCAAATTAAGTGTAAGGACCTTAAAAAGGTTGGGATCACTTAAAGATACCGAAAAATTAGGAAAACAATTGAAATATACCGGACCACTATACAGACTTGATTCTACTATTTCTAATAATGAATCTGTAAATTTATTGTGACGACTATCTCGTAGACATAGCAATATTGAATTATTTAGTCCTAATCTTGTAAGAGGTTTAATTGCTACTTGTATTAGTCCTATATGCAAATATTTATAATTTTTATTTTTATGTGATTGAATTATTTTATTTGATAATAATTGAAAACTTTCCTGTTCACTGGTGACTGATAAACTTTGTTCAACTGTTTTGATAGCATAACCTACTTTTAGATCAAATGTTCCCTTTTTATATATATCAGTTATTGGGATTTTAGGAATATTCCAATTCTGTATCTGTTTTTCTATATTTTCAATTACTATTTCTTCTTTATTTTTAATTCTTAATGTGCTACTAGTTGGAGCTAAAGTCTTAATAAAATTTTCCATTTGGAGTTACGGATAATGACTCTAGGCAACCTCTTATGTCTCTGCGACCTCAGCGGCTCTTCCTGGCCTTAACGGTCAATTGGATTGGGCGCCAATGGTCTTAAATCTCAGACTAACTTCCTAAATGGATAAATTTTATTAAGTTGCTAGACTTTAGGATTTTAAGTCCAACAACTTAAAGCACTATGCTACTGTGGAACTATGGTACTATGGCTCTGATACCAACATAACCAAGACCGATTTTAAACAACATAACCAAGACACTATTCTCAATAGAAATATTCAACTAAACAGTTTAACAAATTTTAGATAAAGTAAAACAAGTATTATCACAAATACAGAGAAGGGAGATATGTCTAAAATTATCCAACTAGTATGTATAATACCTCAAATTTTAATACTGAAAATAAACTTTATTTGTATAACACACAATAACTAATCATTTATTGATATCAGGATTATGATACAGAAATACAGAAAATTACAAGACTTACTGAGAGCAAATACAGAAACTATGAAATAGTTCCATTTGTCAGGGCAGTAACTAGGAAGAGAACTGAGATTACAGTCGCACATCTATTTTACAGAAACATGAAAGTACAAAATAGGGTACAAAAACAGTTACCCGGAGTATTTGCAGAGTTCAAAGAAGTACAACTTCCGGTAGGTCTATAGAGGAAAGTGTAGAACTAGGTAAGAAGTAAGAGTATATACAAAAAGAGAAGAGGGAAGGAGAAGATGAGGGATGGAAGTGGATGAAGCAGGGAGCGGATCTCTTAAGGCTCCTCTTCAGACTTGCTTCTCTTGCGAGGACTTCTTCTTCCTTTTATAGAGTCCGAAACTCAAAGAATTATTCAATATTTGTATAAGTCCGTATCTTTAATAATATCTTTTTGGCAGGTAGTGCTTTACTGTGGCAAGCTGGAAGTACGGATGGTGTTAGTGGAGGCACTGTGCTGTCGGTGGAGGTACTGTGGTGTCGGTGGAGGCACTGTTCGATGGATAGAGGGAATCTCTTTTGTTCAAGTGGGAGACAGGTAGACAGTGGGAATCTCTTTTATTCAAGTGGGAGACATGTATTTTGGATTTTATAGGGCCTTCACTGGGTCTTCAAACTTTATTCGAGCTTTTGTGAAAAGTCTCCATAGTCGAGCCTTTGTAGAAGTTCTTCATCCTCCATTCCTGTTTCAGCATCGTCTTCATTTTGAGAAGAGAGTGTCATATTATCTGCTTCTTCTTCAAACATTTGTAATAATTGTTTATTTAATTCCTCCTTGGTTGCCTGCGGGTTCTGTTTTTTCATTTTATTGATGTATTCTGAAAAACTATTTAGGTTTTCATATTGGGCTTGCCCTAGTATTTTCTTCAATATTATTTTCTCTGGTTCTAGAGCTTTATTTTCAAATACATCCCACCATTTTATAAAGATCTTTTTTCCCAATCTTGGGATATATTCAAAATTGTTAGTTGTATTCTCAGATATTCCATATTGCCACTTCATAATCCCTGGTATTTGGTAAATAGCCATGAAGTATAGGTGGTAGTCTATATTGGGATCCTTTCCATTGAATTCAAAAAATTTAGCTTGAGATACTTGTAGGCTTTGAGGAAGAATTTGGGAGCCTGAGCCCCAGATTAAGAACCAGTTTCGAAACCAATTGGGGAATGTCTCAAGGATAGGCATTTTAATTTGGATAAACCAGGTATGAGAACTATTATTATTTTGGAGAGCAAATACTTTATGTCAGGCATCAATGTATTCTGAGTATTTGTAATATTTATTGTGAAATTCTTGAGCCTGTAACTTTTTTCCTCGGAAGGGATCTGAGCCCCAATCACTGTATGACAATATTTTTCTAATTTGAAGCTTTGAGTAGGCAATTATATTTATATTCCGCTGGTAAAAATGTACCAGGGTGATTGAGCCTGTCTCAAGTAAAATAGCTTCATACCATTCACGGGTTTTATTCCCATTAGATGGGTTTAAATTGTTCATAAGATAAAGGTTGGCAATTTTATTTGGGTCGGTTGCCCAATGGACATCTTCTATAATGGTATCTATCGTGAAAGTGGTTTCTTCAAATTGGGATTTTCCGGATGAATATACTTTATTTGGGATTGGTGATTGGATAAATACTGGAGTCTGAGTCTGGGTTTGGTCTTTGCTTATTTGGCTAGAGTATTCTAGATAAGATGCAGGTGACAAAGGTGGATAGCTCATTATTGGGGATTCTACAGGTGAGGATGGAACTATTTCCATTTTGGCTTTTCCTTTGTTTTGGGGATTAGGATTTGTATTTGTATTTGTATTTGTATTCATATTGATATTAAATTTTTGCTGTGGCTGTGGCTGTTGTTGGTCCTCCTCCTCTCTGTCCCCCCTGCAAAAATTATCGTGTGAGAAAATCAGGAAGGTGATTATCAGTACCAGGGAGATGTTCAATAGTAAAGTCAAAAGAGGAAGGAATAGCTTGCCAACGAGCAAAGATTTGTTTAGAAATCAGATTTTTGACATCTTTAAGCAAGATGTCTTTGGCTGCTTTACAATCAGTTCGTATTAAAAATGTTGTATTGAGGATATCACTCTGGAATTTAGTAACGCAGTGGCCTATTGCTAATATTTCCTTTTTTATAGTGGAATAATTTTGTTGTGTACTATTCCATGCTTTGGATGTGAACCGAACTAGTTGTTCTCTATTATCAATTCTTTGTTTGAGTATTCCTCCGAATCCGAGTTCGGAGGCATCAAATTTTATAATTTTAGAGGCATTTGGATCAGCTAATACTAAACAAGGTAATCCTTTTGCTTTACCTTTGAGGTGTTGGACTGCAAGAGTATGTTTATCCGTCCATTTCGGCGGATTCTGTTTTAATCTTTCATATAAAGGTCTAGCTATGATAGCTAAATCTTTAATGAAATCAGCAATATAGTTTAAGCATACTAAGAACCTTTGTAGTTCTGTTTTATCAAGAATAATATCAGGAAATTTGTCTGCAAATTCTATTGCTCTATCTATTGGAACAATGGTTCCTTGAAATATGTTATGGCCTAAGAATCTAATTTTTGTTTGGCATAAACTCATTTTTCTAGCAAAAACAACCAAACCTGCATTTTTGACCGCGTCAAGAAAGCATTGAGATGCTTGAAGTGCTGCTGAATATCTTTTGAAAAAATCAAGACATCATCTATATATACAATCATAAATTTTGTATAAGGATTAAAAACATCATTCATAATTTTCTGGAATTCAGACGGGGTATGTTTTAGTCCAAAAGGCATTACATTCCATTCATATTAGCCAAATGGAACATTCAAAGCTGTTTTATATCTATCTTTTTCATTTATTTGAATTTGCCAATATCCTGACTTTAAATCGAATTCTGATAATATACATGCATTCAGTAATCTATCTAGTAAGTCTTTTTTATTAGGTATTGGGTACCTGATCCATTTTACTACTTTATTGAGAGGTTTATCATTTATTACTAGTCTAGGTACTCCTCGTTCCTTTTCAGCAACATTCTCTACATAGAATGCTGCACAACTCTAGGATGATGAACTTTTTCTATTTAAACCCTTTTTTAAAAGTTCATCTATTTTTTTTTTACATATTTCTAAAAGTCTTGAGTTCATTTGTATGGATCTTGCTTTTGTAGGGATTTTACTGTTAGTAAACCCATCTTCATATGGTAGGCTTACCATGTGTTTTTTCCTATTCCAGAAGGCACTTGGTAGTTCATTACAAATTTCTTGTTCTATTTGTCTTCTAATAGTCTCAATTTTTTCTTTTATTTCTGGAAGTAGTAGATGATTTTCTATTTGTTTATATTTGACTTCAGTTTTTAAAAAACATAAGAAATTTTCTTTATTTTTGATAGTCTGTTTAATATTATTGATTTCTTTTACTTTTGGTTTTTCTATAAACTCAAATTTAACTTTGTGACCATCTAGATTTGCTTCTATTATGTATTGTCTATTTTTAGGGGATAGAGTAGATTTAAAAATGGAGTAATATTACTGCTTGACTTAATCCTTTAACCATAATAAGAAGTATATCAAAGCCGTTACTATTGTTGCATACAGCTGCGTTTGATAATTTATAATTAATTATAAGTTTACTACCATCAGCAGTATTAAGTATTTGAGTAGTTTTATCGAAATATTTTGTGGGGACTAAACCTTCATTTATGCAATTTAAATCAGCTCCAGAATCAATTAATGCTAATGATTGAAAGCTGTATTCATTTTGTATTACTATTTGTACTAGAGTGTACCATTTTTGAGTAATAACCTTATCTATTATATCTAAATGATTTTCTTGTATTTTCTCATTTTCTGTTTTTGAAATTCTTGATGACTCAGGTTTATCTATTATAGTTTTATTTAATAGATTTTCAAATTCTAGTTCTTCATTAGATTCAGGTTCAGAGAATTCTGTAGCCATTTCTAGTATTCTAATTCTATTTTTTAATTGTTGTACTTCTGTTTTTACCTCATTAATTTCTTGTTTCAACTCTGCTAGTTTTGTTTCTCTTTGTATAACTTCTCTTTTATTCATTCGTTTAAGAATTTCGGATGGACTATATTCCTGGGGTTTTATTAATTGAGGTGATTTAGTTTTGGTCTTAGCTACTTGTACATATTGGGTTATTGCTTCTCTTTTTTCTTCGGGATCGGATATTTTATCTATTAAATCAACGATAAAATTTTCTTCTTTGGTAAGAGTCTAGCAGAAACAATCTTGCATCTGCTCATCTATGTCTGAACTAGTTTCAGATTCAGAGCAATTACGTACTGAATGTTCATCTTCTATTTTCCCAATTAATGAATCATCATCAGACGTTTCAGAATCATTGTCTGATTGGTTTTCTATTTGGATAATATTGTATAATTGATTTTTTGTTTCTTCGTCTAAACTTCGAGCATCAATTTTTCTTTTTATCCTACAATTACTTTTGTAATGTCCAACCCTGCCACATTTATAGCAGACTGACAGTCTCTTTTTTCCTTGTTTACCTTTTGAAGAAAATCTTTTAATAAATTTATTCTTTTGTTTATGTTCCATCCTCTGAGATTCTTTTCTCTGAGGCTTATATTTTCTATGTCGAGAGGATTTTTTATATTCTTTATTAGAAGAAGGATTTATACTATACCTGAATTGTTCACAAAAGTCTCCTAATTTTTTCTTTCCTGTCATTTTTTGTTTATCTAATTGTCTTTTTAATTTTAGATCAGTGCATAAAGCTATGCCTTCTGCACAAATTTTTGCAGATAATTCTCCTAATGTATATTGGGAATATGGGATTATACCATTATTTTTATTTTTTAATCTATTTTTGACCTTTTCGGCAAAAAAGTAAGGTAATCCAACTATGAATTTCTTTTTCCAATGGTCTGCACTGCTGCTTTTTCTTAACAAAAGTCTAGAGAAGAACACGTATTTGTTCCATTTGTAGTGAAAAAGAGTAGGGCATCTTAGGTTAGACAGCAGATCCTCAGATCTAGCCTCTAGTAAGGATGTGCTTCGAATTTTATAATAGATAGAAAAATAGATTTTGTAATTTTTTATTAGTTCATCGATATTGCCTCTTTGATGCACTAAAAATTGGAGCAAAAAAACCACTGATATGTAGATGGCTTTTGAAGATGATTTCAAAGGATTCAAAACGGACTACAAATAAGAAAAAATTGTTGATTAATTAGAGAAAAATAGATTGGGCGATTTTTGGACTACCTATTTGATGCACGAAATCAATCAATCTTGGAGCAAAAAAAACCATAGATATGTAGAGAGCCTTTGAAAATGATTTCAAAAGCTTCAAAACAAACTAAAAATCAGAAGAAGAAAAAAGAAAAAAAATTGTTTAGTAATTAGAGATAATAATTGATTTGCCCATTTTTTGATATTACCTCTTTGATGGACGAAATCAGCCGATCTTGGAGGAAAAAAGCCATGGATCTGTAGAGGGCTTTTGAAGACGATTTCAAAAGCTTCAAACAAAACTAAAAATCAGATTTAAAAAATTGTTGAGTGATTGATTTGACAGTTTTTAAAATATTACTTCTTTGTTGCACGAAATCAGGCAATAATGGTAAAACAAAACCACGGATTTTAAGAGGAATTTTGAAGTTGATTTCAAAAGATTCAAAACAAACCAAACCTCATCCAATTTGGTGTAGAAATGGGATAAAATAAATAGGTTTGACAGGAAAAATTTTTTGCACAAAGAACTCTTTGATGCGAGAAATCAGTCAATAATGGCGAAACGAAACCACGATCTGTAGAGGGATTTTGAATCTGATTTCAACAACTTTGAAACAAATCAAACCTCATCCAATTTGGTATAGAAATGAGATAGAACATAGAGGTTTGGCGGGAAAAAAAATCGCACAAAAAAACCTAAATTCGAATAATTTCATGGCGAAAACTTGTTTGATTTGGGATTTTATGCCACATCGTATCATATAAATTATATTGTTGTTAAACACAGAAAGGCTTCCAATAATCTATCAAAATCAGTCCAAAAGATCGACACACAGTTCAGGAAATTTTCCAATATTTGAAAACCAAGTTTTCATAGCGAAAATGGAAAATGTAGGGTGATTCTTGATGGTTTGGGACGAGTTTTTGAAAATCTCTCCGAGTCATGTTCATTTGATGGATATAGAAGCACTTGTACGGTTGACTCAGGCCTACTCGGTCTTGGCAATAGGACTAGACCCAGTTGACTCGGCCGATTTCTATGAACGATGGAGAGAAGAGAAAGATGAGGGATGAATATAGATCAAGAGAGGGGTTGTCGGTTTATTTGAAGGTTAGAGAGAGAGAGGCATTTTGGTTTGTATGGTGGATATTTTCAATATAGGTCAAGGGGAGAATGGTAAAAAATATTCTTTGAAAAAAGGGATAAAGAAAAATTTTATACACCACAACATGTATTTTTAATAGAAAAAAGTTTATATAAAGGTTGCAACCTTTTTTTCTTTCTTTTTTTTTTTTACAAGTATTTTTAACTTTATATATAAAATCTATTCAAAAGAAATTACATCAGAGAAAATAGCTATAACGGACAAAGAGGCCCTTCCTTTTTTAGCAAGAAAGTCAGCCAAGGAATTCGCCTCGCGATAGACATGCTAAAAAAAAACTGAAAGTGAAGCCACCAAATCCATAATCTGCAGGTAGCTAGACCTTAATTCTCATGGAATACGCTACTCCAATTAATTACGTTCATAGAGTCTCCTTCAATAATGATTCTACTCCCGATATTTAGAATTAAGGTACACCTAAAAATTCCATCGTGAAAGATTGTTTTGAACTAAAAAACCCCTCTAATTGAACACCGAGATGCATGACTATGGGGAAAAAGAAAGTTTTCGAGTCCCAAAAATAATACATCTTGCAACATTTATCTGGACCGTCCATTTTCAAGACTTTCATGTGTTTATATATCCACTTGATTTGAACTATTTTTGGAGTCTAAAATTTTATAATTAGAGATAAAAATTGATTGTTAAGCCATATTAATAAATTTTGGCTCCAAAATTATATCTCATAATAAAATTTGTTGGTGCACTTTACTTTGATTGTTTTATATCGCAACCTCATGCAAATCACACCTTTTTTAATACACACTCAGGATCATTTCCTATTATATAAAGACAGGAACCAGTATTCACAAAATCGAACCAGAATGGTTAACTGGACATGGGCTCGGAAGCGGTTCAACCGGCCCAACCGGTAAACCGCTTGATTCAACTGTTAACCAGACAAGTCTTTGACGGTAAAAACAATGCTGAAAAATATATAAAAAAAATCTAATAAAATACGAAAAATATATTTAACACATCCAAATGAAGTTGAAAATTAACGAAAAAATAGATTTTATAAAATTGATTTGTGGCTAAGGGTACTTTTGAACTTTTATAAAAAGATGAAAAATGTAAAAATAAGTATTCATGAAGAGAACAAGTTCTAATTTTTTCCATAATAATACAAAATATTAAAAAATATATTACAAACAAAAATCCTTATTTTGGCAAATTTATGTAATCTTTTTGAATTTTTTTTAAATACCCTAACAGTCATCAAAACTGACCACAAACGAAACCGGCCAGTAGCCAATTCCGATCTAACCGGGCGGTTGCCGGTTAGAACGCCGGTTTTTCCTTGATAGGAACCCTACTCTCTACTCAGGAACCTACCCTCTCTCTCTCATACTTATGGGTTTTTCTCCTTGGAGTGCGAGGGGAGGAAGAATTTGTGTGGTGCTTTGTTGGTGGTGGTAGTTAGCAGAGAAGAGGAATACTCCACAAGGCTGTAGCTGCCATTCCTTTATTTTCTTGGGTCGCGAATGCTTTTAATTTTTATTTTGAGGGTTTTGAAGGAAGGGGTCAGGCCGGCCTGCCACATTCCTCGGATCTGCCCCTTTCCTCCATCTAATCCGATCCCAAAATTAAACAAAAGAATAAAGAGGAGAGGTTCCCCTCTTTTGGAAGCAATGTGTGGTCGTCATCTGCCTCCTATCCATCCAGGACACCAAATATGCCCTGGACGACGATCTTCACACTCGCTAACTAACAAAACAATAATAGTAGTTGGCACGTATCTTGTAACTAAAAGCAGTTTCGGATTATATATGTTTTTTTTTATTTGTGCGTGTAGAGTCAGCCAATTTTAGGAAATGAATGAAACATGAAAATGAAAAACATAGTTCCTATTGCCTCTTGCCTCTTGCCTCTTGCCTCTTGCCTCACTTGATTTGAGAGAGAGACAGACAGAGGAGAGAGAAACAAGATGAAAGGAAGCATAAATTGTCCCATAGTCCTCTAGGTAACATTTCTTTGAAATTACATGCCGCAAGTTCCTTTGAAAAAATTAATGCTCTCAATAGTGGTCCTGCCTACAGGACACTGTCCCTTTCCAACCGCCAGTCCCACCAAATAGGTAATACCGGCGAGCACCCGGAGGTTACCGGAGTATCCAGAGTTTGGTGGTCAAGTTTGGGAATACTAAATAAAAAATTAAAAAAGAGAAAATTGTGGATATATTTTAAAATGAACTTTATAGACATTCTACTTCCAATATTTTTAATATTTCACCTAGGATCAGACACAAATTTTTTTTTTTGCTTTTGCCCCCCGCATAAAAAATAAATACTTTAAAGACTAAACTATCCTTTCCCCCTCTCTCACTTTGTCTCCCTCTACCCACCCTTTATGCACCCTCTCTCTCTCGTTCTCTCTCTACCCAACCTCTCTATCTCTTTTTTTACCCTACCTTTCTCTCTCTCTACCCACCTTCTCTCCCTCTCCACCCAATATCAATATCTTTCTAAACGCTCTCTCTCTCGCTCTACCTGCTTCCCCTCTTTCTCTAATATTGGGTGGAGAGAGAGAGGGCGGATAGAGAGAAAAGAGAAAGGGCAAGTAGAGAGAGAAAGCAAGGGCAAACAGAGAGAAAGAAAGGGCAAGCAGAGAGAAAGAGAGAGGGCGCAAGAAAAAACATTAACTGGGTTGTGGGAGTGCTACTAAAACTAATGGGGGTAAAATGTCTACAAAACTCATTTTGGGACAAATCCATAACTTTCCTTTAAAAAAATTAGAAAATTTATAAAATAAATTTATTTGTAATATATTTATTAATGTCTTTTATCATTGTAGTAAAGATTGAAAATTATTTTAGATATGAATACTTATGTTTATATTTTTCATTTTCGAGTTTTTTAAAATACCGCGAGTCACAAATTGATTATTTTCAAAATCGATTTTTTCACTACTAATTTAATGTCATTTATAAGTGTTTTTTTTTTTAAAAAAAAATTTACTTTAAATATTTTTTTATATTTTATGGGATTTTTGTATTTTTTAATACTGTTTGCCATGCCCAAGACCTGCTTGACGGGCGAGTAACTTGAAACTCGGCTCGGCTAGTTAGGGTCGGCCTGTGGGTGAGTTATCTCCCCGAGTCGAGAGACTCTCGAGAAAGAGCAAGAGATGTTTTATGTTGATACTGGTATTACGTCAAACTCATAATTAGATGATCATAAATCTAACGTGAACAACTCTACGTGACCATTTTAGTATGTCATTGATGGAGACGGAAAATGAAAACAAGGACCTCGCCCCCTTTTGTCAGTTTGCTTGGACAATTGGGAGGAAATTCCGGGAATTTCGTGGTCGGTTTTTCAAGTTCCCGAAATTTCTGGTTATTTTTTTTGCTCATTTTTGGAGGAGCCTGAGGAATCCATGGGACCTAGACTCTTATGTATTTTTGGTATATACAAGGGTAATTTTGTCCTTTTTTCCTAGTTCATGAACCCGGGGCATCTCCCTTTTTTTATGTACGTGAGATTTCGTGTTCTTCTGGGGTAACGCTTGTCTTCTCCTGCTTATTTTTGGATTCGTATAGGGGGGGGGTCATTTTGGTCTTTTTTTAGTAATAAGACATCTCTATTTAACAGTAGTTAGTTCTTTTTTATGGACGCGTTACATTTGGTGTTTATCCAGGGGTATTTTTGTCTTTGTCGGGTGGTGAGGACTATGGAGTATCTCATTTCAATTTTTTAACCTTCACTTGTTATTTTTTTAAAGCATATACTTTAGAAGGGGAGGAGATAAGGGGAGCATGAGGAGGAGGGGGGCGTGTGTGCATGGGCCCAATCCCATGGAGTTCTTAGTATTTCTTCAAAAATTAAAGAAACGAGGGAAATGGGGGATGGATATAAAATCATATAAAACATAACATGGAGTGGCATGAGAGATGGTAGGAAAAAATAAATAAAATTAGCATAAAAATAAGAGGGAGAATTGATTCATTGTTATCTCACGTAGAAATCTTTCAAAAACAAAGATGCTCAAAGAATGGACTCAAGGTTAGGTGATCAAGTTAATATGGGCGTCACTATATGACGTTTTGAGTTCTATTTCTATTATAGTTAAGAGACTCTTTCCTCATTAAACTATAAAATAAAATTTGCTTCAAATCTATGAGAAAACCCATATTTCAGCCGATGAAATGGTCATTTTCATCATTTTTGCAGATATGTAAAAAGTGCTGTGACTGTATATGGATGAAAATTTAAGGCTAATTCCGTCTTTTGTCCAAAAATGAAATTGGATTTGAAAAAAAGAAAAAGAAAAGAGAAATACGGTGGTAGAGTATGGATAAATAGAGGGGGGGACAATGGGTGGGGCCCATGGTCCCGAGGAGTCCATATCCTGTCCGTTGTTCGAGGATAATGGATGATATATTTTATGCATTAAAACCTAAAATTCCATCAATAGGAGCCCATCAATTTATCCTTGCTCAGATTTATTACGTGAATTTTTACTGGTTTCCGGTAAAATTGAAGGTCTTAGCTTTTTCTCTCTTTCCTTTGCATTGCTTTGTGTCATACACTATAAAGCTGAGAAAGGAGACCAGATGCGAACGTGCATTTTTTTGTGGTTTTGCATTATTTTTTGAGGCAATTCAGAGCAGTCCCAAAGATTTCGTCTTTCAGACTACCGCCTTCACCTAAGAGCTCCTGCACCCAAAATTTTAAGGTGCCTCTCTCTCTCTCTCTATCTATCTATCTAGTTTTATTTGGGAAGTCTGAATTTCATTAGATTTGCCAAATTGGGTTATCTCTCTCTCTCTCTCTATAAAATAATTAGACTTACTAATATCGGGTATTCCTCAATCCCTTCTAGTTTCAATTTGGGCACTTTGCAATAATTTTAAGTTGGGCCCCTATAGAATCAGTAGACTTGCCAAATTTGGGTACTCTTTAATGTCTTAAGTTCCCAATGTCAAATTTGGGGGATTTTAGAGTGATGGATTCAACTGTTTTGGCCATGTTTTTATTCTTTTTGTACCTTAAGTAGTTTTCAGAATCTTTTTTCTTTCTCCTAATGTTCTACTGGCATAATGTAGGTCATATTTTGGATGTTAGATCCTTTTTGGATTTTCTCTCATGTTTCATTTTCTTTTTTTGAAGGTCAATCAGGTTGATAAGTGGTCTTAGTAACCTTGCTTATAGGGACGATGACCGAAGGGTAATAAAACCCTTTACTTTCTCTAATCTCCCTTTATAACGGTATTCAGTACTTGTTGACATCATTTGCGTGTTATTTGTTTGGTAAGTATCACCGACATTTAGCATAGACTAGTTTCTCACAATAAAAATTCGGATTGTGATGAGCCCACTAAGCATTCTCGTAAACTGTCTTATTATCTTTAACTCTCTTATTAATGTCCTAAGCATGCTTGGAAATGTTTGACTTACAAATTGGGTTTAGGTATCTTCTAATTAACAAGGACGTCTGCTTTTTGGATGTTTTGGGAAGTGATTAGCATGAAAGTGATTCGCTTTCTATTCCGTTGGATGTCCCTTATTGGTGTGCCTCCTATAAAACCCAGAGAGATTATGGGATACTACCTTTTTTTAAAAAAGCTATTATTAGGAAAAAGTTAGAGAAAGTATCAGTATTTTCCTTATAACGGGACATCTAAGTTGAAGAAGGGTTCTAATTCTTAAGATATCTCGGAACATCTCTTCACCCATGATTTTACATCCGATAACTAAGAGTAGAAATATGACATTTTTGTATTAGAAGTAACCACTATCATAATATGCAATCCCTTGGCAATTTTATGCCGAACGAATCTCGAGAGCCGAAGGCGAGAGGAATGGTGAATCACAAATTTTGAGAATCTCACAACAATGGATTACGAGTTGAGTCAGAAAAAAAGAAAAAGAAAAAAGAAAAAAAGAAGATGCCTCAGTCGGAAAGGAAGACGACATCTACCGAAGGGGAGTGAGGCCTATTTGGGGGCATTTTCATCGAAAAGAGAATTTACTTACAAGGGTAGATGGATATATTCATGCCTTCCACTGGCAATATTAGAGACCTCCCACCCTAACACTGTACACGTCATTGCTGAGGTGGCTAATTACGAATACTCCAAGCATTCCACGTGGTGGCATCGCCATTCTTTGCTTGCCACGAATGCGCCAGCAATGGCTCTCATGAGACCCACCCTCTGCAGATTAACAAAAAGCCCCCATTATTCCAGCTTTTATCGGTCACATCCTTCTACACACTTGTCGCTTAACACGTGTCTCATAACCCGTGATCTGTTCCAATTTGCGGTGCATTTGTTTGAGTGACAAAAGAAGAAAAAAAGAAAACGAAAACTCGGCTTGCTAACTCGGCTGGCTTGGTTCCAGGTCATGCATGGCTCGGCATCCAGGCTCGGCGCAATCCCATCACTATCGGCTCGAGCCAACCATCGACCTCTGCTCAATGGACATGACCGTCTTAGAAAGACAACGAACCAGGCTTAAATGGCTCAAGCCCCAAGACTTCGGTGGCTCGGCTTCAACTAACCTCTTCCCCACTGGCTCACAAGCAGATAAGCATCAGGAGTCATCGACGGCGCTGATCGAGATGCTGAGCCGGGCGGACGGTAGGGATGGGGGGTGGCCGGATCTGACGGCTGGGTACTTGGCTCAGGGAGGCGGCTTCGAGCCTTTGCCTGAACCGGCTCGACTAGGGTTTGGAACCGGTGGGTCGGCGGCGGCTAATAACAGTGAGATGGAGGCGGCTTGTCGTGGATTAGGGCAAGCTGCGATTTCTAGAAGCTCGAGTTGTCCAGCTGACATTGACGGGCAAGAAGAAGATGAGAAAGGGAGGGTTGCTGCTTCCCTAAAAGGAAGTTTTAAGAAGAGGAAAGCAGAGAAAGCTCAAGGTCACGCATCAGAGGCCTCTAGCCCTAAGGTAATTTGTTAAAATAAGTGGCTGGCTCTTTTTTTTTTGCTTTTTTTTTTTGTTGTTTTTCTTTCTCGGATTGAAAGTTCAAATTCCAATGAGTACATTAGGGTGCGTTTTGTACTATTAAAAGTATTTTTACATTGAAAAATTTTGATCAGGTGTAAGAATTTTTTCACCGTTTTAATAAGTAGTGTAAAAGAATCCCGAAATATTTTCACGTTAAGAAATATCTCAAAATATTCTCCTTTTTTTGTGAAAATCAGTCAACAACCATTTGCCTGTTGTAAGGGGTCATAAGCAACCATTCGATGTGAAATCTGATGGCAATAAAATTCCTTTTAAAGTTCGAGTTTGGTTAATGAAATAAATGTGAAGGTAAATGGTTTTCCATTTATTTTTATATTATCAAATTTCTATTCACTCCCACAATGTCGTTATTTGGGCACTTCGAGATGGCGAAGCAGAAGGATTTCAAGGTAAATTGGCGTTGTTTCTTTTTCTTTTTCGAAATTCTTTCAATACCCTCGAACTTTGGGCTTTCTATTACGTAAATTCTGGGAAAAGAAATTCGCGGGAATTCTTTGCTTCGATGGACAATTTGATCGAAGGTAGGGTTCGTTTCAGTACTTCTCTCATATTTCTTTGGGCGAGTTTAATTACTGGGAAAGACGGTTTCACTCCTTAGGTTTGGTTTTAATGACCAAGTCATCCCAACTTTTGCGACCGCTCATAATCCTCTCATGATGTTTTGAATTCATGGTTTCGTATCTTCTCTTTTGCTTTTCATGATGCTTAAGATTTTGAATCCAAGGCTTTGTTTACTTTCATTTCCTTATGATTTCTAGGTTTAATACATTTCATGGTTCTGTTTCTTTTCTTTTACTTGTAATTGTCTTTTCCTTTTGATTTTGAGGCTTAAGATTTCTATCATGCTTCAGGGGATGGTGACCGAAGAAATGAAAGACAAGAGGATCAAAGGAGAGAGAGATGGTGATGGAGATGAAGAGGTTTCGAAGCAGAGGAGAAACGACAACAATAACACTAGTGAAATGTCAGTTGAGACGACAAAGGACAGTTCAAAGGCATCAGAGGTTCAAAAGCCTGATTATATCCATGTCCGTGCTCGTCGAGGCCAGGCCACTGATAGCCATAGCTTAGCAGAGAGAGTAAGTTCTCCCTCCCTCTCTCTCTGTACATGTATTTTATCAACTGGTGTAACACCATACACATCTTTACATGTTAAAATGTTCAACCTTTTTAATTTTTACCCTTAGAAAAGTTACATCACGAGACCATTTAATTATCATTAACCGTTAGATTTGAAATTAGGTGGTTGAGGATGTTTGAGCACAAAGTGTAAAAATTTTCAAATGCTGTGATACACTTTTATCAATTGGATTTCACATCCAATATCTAAAAGAGATCGTGACCTCCTTATACTAAAAGTATATGGTCTTATAGTACTACTATGGGAATATACACAATGCATAGTATTTAGTCCACATGCTAGCCTCGGATCATTTGTCAATTTCAATCGATGGTGGAGATGAGTGGTTATTCTAGAAAGACATTTGCCTTTGTCCATCAGCGGTAGCTGGCTGCTCTCCGCTGTTCATTAATGAAGATGAGAATGGAGAGTGTGGCAGGTGTACATAGCATAGCATATGCTAAACATGCATTGTATAAAGTACATGTACCCTTCTGTTATAGTCCTTAGTACATGTACCCCTTCGTTATAGTCCTTATGAACTAGCAACAAAATACCCCATCTGAAAATATGATATAACAGAGAGGCAAGAGCTGGCTAATATCTGGGGGCACACTTCTAAGTTCACTCTTAGAAGGGTCTAGGAATAACATCTTGCCTATTACATCCAAGAATTTTGAAATAAGTTGGAAAAGTTTAATATACATTATGTTTGCAAATCTTTACATATGCATGGTCGAACTAGAAAGAAGCTTATGGGCTCAATCTATGTGTGCAGGTAAGAAGGGAGAAGATCAGTGAAAGGATGAAATATTTGCAAGACTTGGTACCAGGATGCAACAAGATCACAGGCAAGGCTGGGATGCTGGATGAGATCATCAACTATGTTCAATCTCTACAACAGCAAGTAGAGGTAAAAGTTTTCGTGGTTTCTTTTTTGCTCTATTATACCATGAACACACAGACAGAGACGCAAAAAATGCTTGAATTATTAATAATGAGCAGTTCTTCTTTTATCACAGTTCTTGTCAATGAAATTGGCAGCCGTGAATCCCAGGCTGGACTTTAACATCGACAACTTCTTCACAAAAGAGGTAAGGGAGACAAATGTTTTGATGTCCCTTTCATCCCCAACCTTGAGCCACAAAGATAAATTTTTAACTGAAATTTATTAGCTACACGGTGAAAGAAATACGATATATGAACAAAACACCACAGAGTTGTTATTTAATTTGGATCTATTTCTCTTTCAAGCCAAAGGAAATGAGTCATATGTATAAATCATGTTATGCTTTGTTCATACTATTGCAACTACCTAGAAGATACCATAGAAACCATAATGGGGGAGATTTATTGTCCCAGCGATGTTCCTAATACTCTGTTAATCTTGTGCAGATATTTTCTCCTTGCAATAGCAGTATGGTCTCCCCTGAACTTGCGTCTGCTTCGTACCTTCATTTTAACACAGCTCAACCCGCTGCCATGCAACCAGTAACACCGTGTTGTGGGCTAGATGTACCAATAAGCACCACTGAGGCCCTACGAAGAACTACGAGTGGACCTGTTACGATCCCTGACCCATTTATTGAGCCCGGATTCCAAGTAATTCAACTCATCGAGCGCATAATTTGGCTTATTCTTTCTCTCTTCACATAAAACAGGAAAATCCAACTATTGGATTTTTTTTATGTTACAGGGCAATGGATCTTTGCCTACTTGGGATGCTGATCTTCAGGCCCTTTACAACATGGGCTTCCTACAAGGAAGACCAGCTGCCTTTCCATCCCCACCATTTCCAGGTTAACTTGCAATCCCCTCCCCCCCCCAAAACAAAGAAAAAGAAAAAAAAGAAAATGAAGTTCAGTTATTCTCTAGTCACTTGTCCTTATTTCTGAGAATAAGAAGAAGTAATCATCATGATTAGCTCCACTGCCCTGTTCAGATTGTGCTACAAAAGCTGCAGATGCATTCACTTATACTGTGTCAATGACACATCTGAATCCATGCATATAACATGCAACATTGAATTCATAGTACAAGAGATGCATGCAAATATTTAACAAGCGAATTTTACACCATTAAAATGTTGGGACGCACATAAAATCATGTATTGGTATTCTTGCAGGAACTCAGGAAGCCAACAACTTGAAGATGGAAATGTGATCCCACCCACCCATGTTTTGATCTCGTCCTTGTCAACGAACCGGAGCAATATCCAAAATTGCGCTTGATGAAGCTTCTTATTCTTTGCTACCGTATGTATTATATATATAT
>NW_006494910.1:5599404-5647519 GCF_000471905.2 Amborella trichopoda | reverse complement strand
TAGTGTTTCTACCTTATAACATACTAACACTTACTTGTAATGCTCCTTAAATAAGAAACAAAGATTTATGTTGTTTTAGAGTTATCTACAGAGTTGGCTCTGATACCATTACGGTCCAAGATCTACTCTGCTAATTCTTGACTATACCCTAAGTATAAAATGACCTGTATCTTTTTAGACTAATCTAATATAACCTAAGTATAAAAATAATAAGACTATTATGACTATGGAAAAAGGAGCTATATTTATTACTAACCAAGTAGAATACGTATTCTCATAAATTTTAACACTTAGTACAATGCGAATTAACCTAATAAAACCACTTTATAGAAACTTTATAGACAAACTTTTAACATACTGTTACAAACTCATAAAAACTTACAGACTTTTAGCTTACAACATACTATGTGCAGAAGTAAAGAAATTTACAAAATAGACAGTACTTATAGAGTACAAATGCAGAAACAACAAAACGACTTAAAAGAATTATTAGCTAAAAATTTAATAAGGCCAAGTACATCTCCTTGGAACTGTGCTGCATTTTATGTCAATAAAAATGCTGAAAAAGAAAGAGGTGTACCAAGATTAGTTATTAATTATAAACCATTAAATAAAGTTCTTCAATGGATACGATATCCAATTCCAAATAAAAAAGAGTTACTAGACAGATTAGCCAAGGCTACAATCATCTCTAAATTTGATTTAAAATCAGGTTATTGGCAAATACAAATAAAAGAGGAAGACAAATATAAAACTGCATTTAATGTGTCATTCGGACAATACGAATGGAATATAATGCCATTCAGCCTAAAAAATGCTTCATCTGAATTTCAAAAAATTATGAATGAAGTGTTTAATCCATACTCCAAATTCAGGATAGTATATATTGATGATGTTTTAATATTCTCTGAAAATATAGATCAACATTTTAAACATATTAATGTTTTTATTAATGTAATTAAACATGTAGGATTGGTAGTATCTGCTAAAAAGATTAATATATGCCAAACTAAGATTAGATTCTTAAGACATCATATTCATCATGGAACAATTATCCCAATAAAACGATCTATTCAATTTGCTGATAAGTTTTCAGATATTATATTAGATAAAACTGAATTACAAAGATTCTTAGGTTGTTTAAATTATATAGTTGATTTTTATGAAAATTTAGCATTATATGCTAAACCACTATATGATAGATTAAAAAAGAATCCTCCCAAATGGACAAATGAACATATTCAAGCTGTACAGAAAATTAAACTCAAAGCAAAGGAGTTACCTTGCTTAACTCTAACCCAACTTAATACTTTCAAAATAATTGAATGTGATGCCTCTGAATTAGGATTAGGAGGAATATTAAAACAAAGAATAAACACCACTGAAAAATTGGTAAGATATATATCTAAAGCATGAAATTCTACTCAACAAAATTATTCTATTGCCAAAAATGAACTTATTGCTATTTTACATTGTGTTACAAAATTCAAAAGTGATATTTTAAATACTCATTTTCTTATTCGTACTGATTGCAAAGCTGCCAAAGATATTCTTGAAAAAGACGTGCAAAACTTGGTTTCGAAATAAATTTTTGCCCGATGGAAAGCAATTTTATCATCCTTCGATTTTTCTATTGAACATCTCAAAAGTTCTACTAATCACCTTCCTGATTTTCTCACCCGTGAATTTTTGCAGAGAGGGCTACACTGATCGCTTTTATCCATTAATATTATTCAACAAAAATAGAGCGATTGAGAATCAAATCATGAATACCAATACTATACAATCCAAGGGAAAGGCTCTTATGGAAACATCCCTAGATATTGTCCCGATACAATCTCGTAATAGAGATTTGATTCCATATTCACCCAGTATCCCAAATAGTCCATTAAACTATCCACAACATTCCTGCCGAGCACCGTTATCTCCTCAAACTCCATTATTCATACAATCTTCAACCATTAGGAGGCCTACAACATCAGACAAATCCCCAAATGAAAATATTGCCTTCATTGTAGATGCTATTATTGAAAATATACATGCTTCAGAAGACCCAAATATGGTAGGTAAATATTACCTATGTAATAACCTAAACCCCTCTAATGGTATGAAAACCACAGAGTGGTTTGAGATGATTCTACTTGAAACAGGTTCTATATATCTCGCTCATTATTATCATAAGAATTCAAAGATTATATCATATTAAAAAATGCAGATACGGAAAATATTGAATTTCAGTGAATGGGGCTCAGATCCTTCACGTTCTAGAAAATTACAATTTTCCGATTTCCCAAATAAACTATACCGATACTCTGACTATATTGATGCCTGGCATCGCATACTTACTATCCATAACCATTATAATTCTCACACATGGTTTCTCTAGTTTAAAATGGTAGTAAACGAACCGATTCCCAATTGGTTCCTAAATTGGTTTACAATTTGCTGCTAATTCTTGACCATACCCTAAGTATAAAATGACCTATATCTTTTTAGACTAATCTAACATAACCTAAGTATAAAAATAATAAGACTATTATGACTATGGAAAAAGGAACTATATCTATTACTAACCAAGTAGAATACGTATTCTCATAAATTTTAACACTTAGTACAATACGAATTAACATAATATAACCACTTTATAGAAACTTTATAGACAAACTTTTAACATACTGTAACAAACTCATAAAAACTTATAGACTTTTAGCTTACAACATACTGTTACAAACTCATAAAAACTTACAGACTTTTAACTTACAACATACTGTGTACAAAAGTAAAGAAATTTACAAAACAGACAGTACTTACATAGTACAAATGCAGAAACTGCAAAACGACTTCCAGTCGGGCGGACAAAATCTTGGTAGATCCTTGAAATGACAATCATACATCACACTCTAAGACTTAATATTTTACAAGAGAAGAGAAGAGAAGAAGAAGAGAACAGGAGAGTATTCTTTTGGGCTTGCTAACTCTTGAACTCTTCCGATGTCTTCTGAGTGAGGAGAGGTCTCCTATATATAAGCTCCGGACCTCAAGGTTTTCTGAATCATATTTCATTCTTCGGATGGCTTACAAGTGGCAAGATTCGTTTCATTTGATGGAGAGAAAAGTAGGTGGATGTTCTTCTAACGTGGCAAGTACAATAAGATTCGCTTATTAAATGGAGAAGGGAACATTTGGCTTTTTCCCTTACGTGGCAGGTTGGTTTGACAGGTGGCTGTACGGACGGTCGTCGAAAGGTAAGGGAATCTTTGCTTCAATATTGTCCTATATGGTGAATGATGACGAGGATATGTCGGCAAAATATTAAGTCACTTCAATGACATTATTGAGGCATCTTTGGTCTTGTCATAGCAGCTTTAGTCATATTTGAGTATCTTGTGTCATATCACATGAAATAGTGTATAATGCTTGATCGGGTCATGGGCTTAGTATAATGATTGCTTTTGGGACATACCGTGGGCTGATGTATCTTCTTCTTGGGCTTCCGTGGCATCTGTTTCTATAGCTATTTCTGCTTCTTCTGAAAGATCTCATACAACTGTTTCTCAAGCTCGGCTCTGGTAGCTTGAGGATTATGCTTTCTCATTTGTGATATATATTCAGACAGATTATTTGGGTTAAAATAAGAATAAGGTTTGAAGCTAGTTGGGACTTGTTTTAGTATAATATGTTCTGGGTCTAGATTGTGGTAGACAAAGACGTCCCACCACTTCACAACAATCTGTTTTCTCAAGATATATTCATAATTATCGATATTATTATCGGATATAGAAAATGACCATTTAAGTATCCATGGTATCTGATAAAAAGCAACAAAATATGAATGATAATTTATTTTGGGATCTTTCCCATTATATGCAATGAATTTTTTCTGAGAGGCTTGCAAGGTTTCTAGCATTATTTGGGATAGAGATCTCCAAATTGTAAACCAATTTAGGAACCAATTGGGAACCGGTTCGTTTACTATCATTTTAAACTGGAGAAACCATGTGTGAGAATTATATTGGTTCTGGATAGTAAGTATGTGATGCCAGGCATCAATATAGTCAGAGTATCGGTAATGTTTATTTGGAAAATCGGGAGATTGTAATTTTCTAGAACGTGAAGGGTCGGAGCCCCATTCACTGAAATTCAATATTTTCCGTATCTGCATTTTTAATATGATATAATACTTGAATTCTTATGATAATAATGAGTGAGATATATAGAACCTGTTTCAGGTAGAATCATCTCAAACCACTCTCTAGTTTTCATACCATTAGTTTTCATACCATTAGAGGGGTTTAGGTTATTACATAGGTAATATTTTGCTACCATATTTGGGTCTTCTGAAGCATGTATATTTTCAATAATAGCATCAACAATGAAGGCAATATTTTCATATGGGGATTTTTCTGATGTTGTAGGCTTCCTAATCGTTGAAAAACAAATCACAAATTGGAATATACCTAAAGTACCTATTTCAGATATATACAATAAAGGAACTTTTAAATTAAAAATAGGTTATGCAATAAAAACTTTAGAACAAATAGTATCAGTAACTAGTAATCAAGAAAACTTTCAATTATTATCAGATAAAATAATACAAGTACATAAAACCAAAAACTATAATTATTTACATATAGGATTAATCCAAGTAGCTATTAAACCCTATCCTAGTATGCTTAAGACATAATAGATACAATAAGTTTTCTGACTCTCTATTAGGAATGATAGAATCAAGTCTATGTAGTGGACCAGTATATTTTAATTGTTTTCCAGATTATTCAATATCATTAACTGATCCTAATATTTTAAAAGTATTATCATTAAATCTTAAAACCCAAGGTTTCGATATGTTACCAGGATCCCAGAATATCGCTATTGTATATAGAATATATTATAAAGTAATGAATACATTATGCCCAAATGCTGTCCAAATGGATACCAAAGGAAAAACCACCTTCTTCCAAACAAATATTGAAAAATCAAATGTAATAATTCCTAAAACTATACAATGGTCAGATATTAAATTACCAGAATCTTGGCACATAGAAAATGAAAATCATCATTTAAAAGAGCCTAATAGAAATATTCCAGACAGAATCATCCAATATCAAGATGGAAAAATAGAGATTCAATTTCCCAACCAATTAGTAAAAGATGATACAAGTAGACTTCGTCAACCAATATTATCAAAAAATATTAATGAATCACCTATATTCATTAGTGAATCATCTAGACATTCCACTTCAAGTAGAATGAATCCAAAAATACAAAGCTTATTAGAAACAAAAGATAATATAGTAATTCCACAATATCAACCTACATTAAAAATTGAACCAGAACTTTCTGATACAGAAGTGGATTTTCATATTTTAACACTCACTAAACCATTATCCAAACAATGGATAGACCAAGATTACCTTTCAAAAGAAAATAAAGAAATATGAGAATGGTATTTAAAAAGATTTCAACCCAGATTAATAGAATTGTTTCATAAAAGATATAATAAGTTATACAAATAAAAAACATGTAATATATGATTTTTTAAATGGCTACGAAGAACACTAATACAAAGAAATGTTGAAATTCCAGATTTTAAAAAAACTAATAATAAAATAAGTACCATAGAAAACCAGTATACCACATATCAAACAATATAAGGTACTAGGATAACTAGTATACATCCTCCAGAAAGAAGTGTTGCCATAAAAGGATCCAACAATGATGGAGAAAGTTCACTTGTTTATGAAACAAGAGCTACTCTTTATAAAATGATAACTGGAGAAATTATTCATCGAACTGAATTAATTCCTCATATTATTGAACAAAATAACTATAGTAATTTATGTATGCAATCCACAGGAAAACAAATTATGAGAATAGAAAATATGATCAGGCCAAATCCAATTCCAGAACCTAAAAAGACTTTATTATTTAAACCTCTTCCTGAATTAAATAAATTCCGTATGATGGAAAATAATAAAACTTTAATGGATCAACTTATATCCAAATTAGCTGATCTAGATATAAAAGACATAAAGGTAAATCCAAAATAATACCAGAATCTTCTACCTTAACTCTCCAAGAAGAAATACCAACAATAGAAGACACTATTGAACACTAGACATTAGCCTTTACAGAACCAAATAATCCATACATTCAAAGAATAGCATATGGTAAAGGTTGGAAACCTGCTACTGCGAGACCTTACCATCATAGACCCACACCAATTGATATTCAATTTGGAGAAGCTTTAATATCACATACAACTTCTTATTCTGGAAGATCAATAGTTAATTGGAATATTGATGGCATGGCTGAAACCCAAGTATTAGATACTATGAAACATATGACAATGTATGCTTCAGTCTGTAAAATGGTTGGCAACTAAGATCAAGAAGTAGCCAAAGCCATAGTTTGTGGATGTACTTGATGGCTAAGAGGTTGGTGGGATTTTCACCTCCCTGAAACATTGAAAAATCAAATATTAACCAATACTCGTCAATGGACTGTTAAAAATGAACAAAATCAAGATATCCTTTATTCTGAAAGTGATGTTGTTAATACACTCATTTATACTATAACACTTCACTTTGTGGGGAGTATTGCATTAATGGAAGCAAGATCTGAGGATTTACTTTCTAATTTAAGATGTCTAACTTTATCACATTATAAATGGTATAAAGATGTTTTCTTTTCCAGACTCTTAACTCGGGAAGATAGTCATCTTGACCACTGGAAAGAGAAATTTATTTCAGGACTACCACATTAATTTGCCGAAAATGTCAAGATCATATTAAAGAATAAACATGGTGGAACTATACAATATTCTAATTATACTTATCAGCAGAAATATGTGCTGAAAGATTAGCCCTTTGCACATATATGAAATTAAAGAAACAATTAGATAAACAAAATATGATAGGTAAAAAAGAATTAAGAGATTTTTATCAACAATTTGGTTATCATATAGAACAAAAAGACAAAACTCATAAACGTAAACATAAAAAATATAGACCAGATAAGAAAGAAAGAAAATTATATAAAAGAAAGAAAAAAGAAAAATATATAAAAAAATTCTTGCCCAAAGACCAATATAGAAAAGTCAAAAGAAAAATACTTATTTGTTATAAATGTGGCAAAGTAAGCCATTATAAAAATGCATGCAAAGTTAAGAAAAAACTAAATGCAATTATATTAGATGAAAATATAAGGAATCAAATATATGATATTATCCAATTAAATAAAGAAGAATCTACCTCAAATTCAAAAAATAATGGTAGTAGCGATATTTTCCTTATAGGACAAATAGAAGATGAAAATGTTATAATTTCAAGCTCTTCTGATATAGAATGTTTCTGTAGTATGCCATCTTGTAATATGTTATCGAAAGAAGATTCATTGATCTTAGATATCATAGATAAAATAAATAACCTTGATAAGAAAAGAGAAATTCTAACTCAGTTTATTAATATTGCAAAATCCAAACCTAAAACTACTCCTTTAATAAAACCACTAGATGAATATAATTTTGCTGATATAATGAAGATAATTAATCAAAAAGAAAATATACAAAAAGAACCTACTATATAGCTGAATTAAAACAAGAGGTCAAGGAAGTAAAAATAAAAATAAATCATCTCAAAAATAAAATTAAAATATTAGAATTACAGAATGAGGTTAATGGAGAAATAACTGATTTAGATGAAATTGAGTTCACCCAATTAGTAGATATACCTTAAGCATCAGGAAGAAAAATAGAAGAAATAGATACTAATACATATGTAAATATACTCAATAAAATAATAACTCAAAAACGGTTTGTTATAGTTAAAATTATTATTAATCAAGAATATGAATTTCATTCAATAGCTCTCATAGATTCATGAGCTAACTTAAAGTGTATTAACGAAGGATTAGTACCTACAAAATATTTCGATAAAACTACTCAAATATTAAATACAGCTGATGGTAGTAGATTATTTATAAAATATAAAT
Organism: Amborella trichopoda; assembly: GCF_000471905.2. The sequence goes on along the minus strand of NW_006494910.1, from coordinate 5,639,527 downwards.
TATCCAATGCTGTAGTATGTAATAAAGAACACTGTTTTCCAACACCTTTTATTATGGTAAAAGGACTAAGCCAATCAGTAATACTAGGAGATCCAATTCTTACTCTATTATATCCAATACTAATAACTCATGAAGGAATAAAAACTTCATAGTTGGAAATAAAGTCATATTTGAATTTATAGATAAACCCAAACCCAAAGAAATGAATAATGTTAAAACAGTTATCCAAAATAAAGAATCATTTTTGTACTCATTAAAAGAAGAAATTCTTTATAGAAATACTGAAGAAGCATTACAAAAAGAAAAAATACAGAACCAAATTAAACAAATCAAACAAAAGATAGAACATGAAATTTATAATGAAATCCCAAATGCTTTTTGGAACATGAAAAAACATATGGTAGGATTGCCATATGAAAATGGATTTGAAGAATAAAAAATACCAACCAAAGCAAGACCTGTCCAAATGAATTCTACTTTATTAGAAACCTGTCAAAATGAAATAAAAGAATTATTAGCTAAAAATTTAATAAGGCCAAGTACATCTCCTTGGAGCTGTGCTGCATTTTACGTCAATAAAAATGCTAAAAAAGAAAGAAGTGTACCAAGATTAGTTATTAATTATAAACCATTAAATAAAGTTCTTCAATGGATACGATATCCAATTCCAAATAAAAAAGATTTATTAGATAGATTAGCCAAGGCTACAATCTTCTCTAAATTTGATTTAAAATCAGGTTATCGGCAAATACAAATAAAAGAGGAAGACAAATATAAAACTGCATTTAATGTGTCATTCGGACAATAAGAATGAAATGTAATGCCATTTGGCCTAAAAAATGCTCCATCTGAATTTCAAAAAATTATGAATGAAGTGTTTAATCCATACTACAAATTCATGATAGTATATATTGATGATGTTTTAATATTCTCTGAAAAAAGAGATCAACATTTTAAACATATTAATGTTTTTATTAATGCAATTAAACATGCAGGATTGGTAGTATCTGCTAAAAAGATTAATATATGCCAAACTAAGATTAGATTCTTAGGACATCATATTCATCATGGAACAATTATCCCAATAGAACGATCTATTCAATCTGCTGATAAGTTTTCAGATATTATATTAGATAAAACTGAATTACAAAGATTCTTAGGTTGTTTAAATTATATAGTTGATTTTTATGAAAATTTAGCATTAGATGCTAACCCACTATATGATAGACTAAAAAAGAATCCTCCCAAATGGACAAATGAATATACCCAAGCTATACAGAAAATTAAATTCAAAGCAAAGGAGTTACCTTGCTTAACTCTAGCCCAACCTAATACTTTCAAAATAATTGAATGTGATGCTTCTGAATTAGGATTAAGAGGAATATTAAAACAAAGAATAAACACCACTGAACAATTGGTAAGATATACATCTAAAGCATGGAGATTCTACTCAACAAAGTTATTCTACTGTCAAAAAAGAACTTCTCGTTATAGTACATTGTGTTACAAAATTCCAAAGTGATATTTTAAATACTCAATTTTTTATTCATACTGATTGTAAAGCTGCCAAATATATTCTTAAAAAAGACGTGCAAAACTTGGTTTCGAAACAAATTTTTGCCCGAATTTTTGCCCGATGGCAAACAATTTTATCATCCTTCGATTTTTCTATTGAACATCTCAAAGGTTCTACTAATCACCTTCCTGATTTTCTAACCCGTGAATTTTTGCAGGGAGGGCTACACTGATCGCTTTGATCCACCTGAATTATCTTTACCATTAATATTATTCAACAAAAATAGAGCGATTGAGAATCAAATCATGAATACCAATACTATACAATCCAAAAGAAAGGCTCCTATAGAAACATCCATAGATATTGTCCCGATACAATATCGTAATAGAGATTTGACTCCATATTAACCCAGTATCCCAAATAGTCCATTAAACTATCCACAACATTCCAGCCAAGCACCATTATCTCCTCAAACTCCATTATTCATACAATCTCCAACCATTACGAAGCCTACAACATCAGACAAATCCCCATATGAAAATATTGCCTTCATTGTTGTTGCTATTGTTAAAAATATACATACTTCAGAAGACCCAACTATGGTAGCAAAATATTACCTATGTAATAACCTAAACTTCTCTAATGGTATGAAAACCAAAGAGTGGTTTGAGATGATTCTACTCGAAACAGGTTCTATATATCTCACTCATTATTATCATAAGAATTCAAAGATTATATCATATTAAAAAATGCAGATACGAAAAATATTGAATTTCAGTGAATGGGGCTCAGACCCTTCACGTTTTAGAAAATTACAATCTCTCGATTTCCCAAATAGACATTACCGATATTCTGACTATATTGATGCCTGGCATCACATACTTACTATTCAGAACCAATATAATTCTCACACATGGTTTCTCCAGTTTAAAATGATAGTAAACGAATCGGTTCCCAATTGGTTCCTAAATTGGTTTACAATTTGCGGATCTCTATCCCAAATAATGTCAGAAACCTTGCAAGCCTCTCAAGAAAAATTCATTGCATATAATGGGAAAGATCCCAAAATAAATTATCATTTATATTTTGTTGCTTTTTATCAGATACCATGGATACTTAAATGGTCATTTGCTACATTCGATAATAATATCAATAATTATGAATACATCTCATGTTTGGGAAAATAGATTGCTGTGAAGTGGTGGGACGTGTTTGTCTACCACAATTTAGACCCATAACATATTATACTAAAACAAGTCCCAACTAGCTTCTAACCTTCTTCCTATTTTAACCCAAATAATATGTCTGAATATATATCACAAATGAGAAAGCATAATCCTCAAGCTACCAGAGCCGAACTTGAGAAACAGCTATATGAGATCTTTTCAAAAGAAGCAGAAACAGCTATAGAAACAGATGCCACGGAAACCTAAGAAGAAGATACATCAGCCCACGGTATGTCCCAAAAGCAATCATTATACTAAGCTCATGGCCCGATGAAGCATTATACACTATTTCATGTGATATGACACAAGATGCTCAAATATGACTAAAGCTGCTATGACAAAACCAAAGATGCCTCACTAATGCCATTGAAGTGACTTAATATTCCTGCCAATATATCCTCGTCATCATTCACCATATAGGACAATATTAAAGCAAATATTCCCTTACCTTTCGACGACCGTCCGTGCAGCCACCTGTCAAACCAACCTGCCACGTAAGGGAAAAAGCCAAATGTTCCCTTCTCCATTTAATAAGCGAATCTTATCGTATTTGCCACGTAAGAAGAACATCCACCTACTTTTCTCTCCATCAAATGAAACGAATCTTGCCACTTGTAAGCCATCCGAAGAATGAAATATGATTCAAAAAACCTTGAGGTCCGGAGCTTATATATAGGAGACCTCTCCTCACTCAGAAGACATTGGAAGAGTTCAAGAGTTAGCACACCCAGAAGAATACTCTCTTGTTCTCTTCTCTCTTCTCTCCTCTTCTCTTGTAAAATATTAAGTTTTAGAGTGTGATGTGTGATTGTCATTTCAAGGATCTACTATGATTCTGTCCACCCGATTGGAAGTCGTTTTGCAGTTTCTGCATTTGTACTCTGTAAGTACTGTCTGTTTTGTTAATTTTTTTACTTCTGTACACAGAATGTTGTAAGCTAAAAGTCTGTAAGTTTTTATGAGTTTGTAACAGTATGTTGTAAGCTAAAAGTCTGTACGTTTTTTTGAGTTTGTAACAGTATGTTAAAAGTTTGTCTATAAAGTTTCTATAAAGTGGTTATATTATGTTAATTCGTATTGCACTAAGTGTTAAAATTTATGAGAATATGTATTCTACTTGGTTAGTAATAGATATAGCTCCTTTTTCTATAGTCATAATAGTCTTATTATTTTTATACTTAAGTAATGTTAGATTAGACTAAAAAGATATAGGTCATTTTATACTTAGGGTATGGTCAAGAATTAGCAGAGTAGATCTTGGACTGTAATGGTATCAGAGCCAACTCTGTAGATAACCCTAAAACAACATAAATCTTTGTTTGTTATTTAAGGAGCATTACAAGTAAGTGTTAGTATGTTATAAGGTAGAAACACTACTAATATTTACCATTAGAGAAAGTTGGTCCGAGAGTTGAGACTTAAGAGCACCCAGTCGAGAGACCGTTAAGGCCAGGAGAGCCGCTGAGGTCAAAAAGACGTAAGAGGTAGCTAGAAAAAGTACTCATCCGTAACCTAATAATGGCAAATTTCATTAGGAATCTATCAAGTAATACACTACTACAAGCTAGTAATACTCTAGGAATAAAAAACAAAGAAGAAGTTGTAATAAACAATATTGAAAAACAAATCACAAATTGAAATATACCTCAAGTACCTATTTCAGATATATACAATAAAGGAACTTTTAAATTAAAAGTAGGTTATGCAATAAAAACTGTAGAACAAACAGTATCAGTAACTATTAATCAAGAAAACTTTCAATTATTATCAAATAAAATAATACAAGTACATAAAACCAAAAACTATAATTATTTACATATAGGATTAATCCAAGTAGCTATTAAACCATTAACAAGGTTAGGATTAAATAATTCTATCCTAGTATGCTTAAGAGATAATAGACACAATAAGTTTTCTGACTCTATATTAGGAATGATAGAATCAAGTCTATGTAGTGGACCAGTATATTTTAATTGTTTTCCAGATTATTCAATATCATTAAGGGATCCTAATATTTTAAAAGTATTATCATTAAATCTTAAAACCCAAGGTTTCGATATGTTACCAGGATCCCAGAATATCACTGTTGTATATAGAATCTATTATAAGGTAATGAATACATTATGCCCAAATGCTGTCCAAATGGATACCAAAGGAAAAACCACCTTCTTCCAAACAAATATAGAAAAAGCAAATGTAATAATTCCTAAAGAAAAAAATTCACGAGTGAGAAAATCAAAAAGGTGATTAGTAGAACCTTTGAGATGTTCAATAGAAAAATCAAAGGATGATAAAATTGCTTGCCATCGGGCAAAAATTTGTTTAGAAACCAAGTTGTGCACGTCTTTTTCAAGAATATCTTTGGCAGCTTTACAATTAGTACGAATAAGAAAATGAGTATTTAAAATATCACTTTGGAATTTTGTAACACAATGCACAATAGCAAGAAGTTCTTTTTTGACAGTAGAATAATTTTGTTGAGTAGAATTCCATGCTTTAGATGTATATCTTACCAATTGTTCAGTGATGTTTATTCTTTGTTTTAATATTCCTCCTAATCCTAATTCAGAAGCATCACATTCAATTATTTTGAAAATATTAGGTTGGGCTAGAGTTAAGCAAGGTAACTCCTTTGCATTGAGTTTAAATTTCTTGTACAGCTTGGGTATGTTCATTTGTCCATTTGAGAGGATTCTCTTTTAGTCTATTATATAGTGGTTTAGCATCTAATGCTAAATTTTCATAAAAATCAACTTTATAATTTAAACAACCTAAGAATCTTTGTAATTCAGTTTTATCTAATATAATATCTGGAAACTTATCAGCAAATTGAATAGATCGTTCTATTAGGATAATTGTTCCATGATGAATATGATGTCCTAAGAATCTAATATTAGTTTGGCATATATTAATCTTTCTAGCAGATACTACCAATCCTGCATGTTTAATTGCATTAATAAAAACATTAATATGTTTAAAATGTTGATCTCTTTTTTCAGAGAATATTAAAACATCATCAATATATACTATCAGAAATTTGTAGTATGGATTAAACACTTCATTCAAAATTTTTTGAAATTCAGATGGAGCATTTTTTAGGCCAAATGGCATTACATTCAATTCGTATTGTCCGAATGGCACATTAAATGCAGTTTTATATTTGTCTTCCTCTTTTATTTGTATTTGCCAATAACCTAATTTTAAATCAAATTTAGAGAAGATTGTAGCCTTGGCTAATCTGTCTAATAAATCTTTTTTATTTGGAATTGGATATCGTATCCATTGAAGAACTTTATTTAATGGTTTATAATTAATAACTAATCTTGGTACACCTCTTTCTTTTTGAGCATTTTTATTGACGTAAAATGCAGCACAGCTCCAAGGAGATGTACTTGGCCTTATTAAATTTTTAGCTAATAATTCTTTTATTTCATTTTGACAGGTTTCTAATAAAGTAGAATTCATTTGGACAGATCTTGCTTTGGTTGGTATTTTTGATTCTTCAAATCCATTTTCATATGGCAATCCTACCATATGTTTTTTCATGTTCCAAAAAGCATTTGGGATTTCATTACAAATTTCATGTTCTATCTTTTGTTTGATTTGTTTAATTTGGTTCTATATTTCTTCTTTTTGTAATGCTTCTTCAGTATTTCTATAAAGAATTTCTTCTTTTAATGAGTACAAAAATGATTCTTTATTTTGGATAACTGTTTTAACATTATTCATTTCTTTGAGTTTGGGTTTATCTATAAATTCAAATATGATTTTATTTCCAACTATGAAGTTTCTATTCCTTCATGAGTTATTAGTATTGGATATAATAGAGTAAGAATTGGATCTCCTAGTATTATTGATTGGCTTAATCCTTTTACCATAATAAAGGGTGCTGGAAAACAGTGTTCTTTATTACATACTACAGCATTGGATAATTTATATTTTATAAATAATCTACTACCATCAGCTGTATTTAATATTTGAGTAGTTTTATCGAAATATTTTGTAGGTACTAATCCTTCGTTAATACACTTTAAATCAGCTCCTGAATCTATGATAGCTATTGAATGAAACTCATATTCTTGATTAATAATAATTTTAACTATAACAAACCTTTTTTGAGTTATTATTTTATTGAGCATATTTACAGATGTATTAGTATCTATTTGTTCTATTTTTGTTCCTGATGCTTCAGGTATATCTACTAATTGGGTGACCTCAATTTCATCTGAATCAGTTATTTCTCCATTTGTAATTCCAATATTTTAATTCTATTTTTGAGATGATTTATTTTTATTTTTACTTCCTTGACCTCTTGTTTTAATTCAGCTATAGTAGGTTCTTTTTGTATATTTTCTTTTTGATTAATTCTCTTTATTATATCAACAAAATTATATTCATCTGGTGGTTTTAATAAAGGAGTAGTTTTAGGTTTGGATTTTGTAATATTAATAAACTGAGTTAGAATTTCTTTTTTCTCCTCAGGTTTATTTATTTTATCTATGATAATTAAGATCAATGCATCTTCTTTCGATAACATATTACAAGATGGCATACTACATGAACATTCCATATCAGAAGAGCTTGATATTATAACATTTTCATCTTCTATTTGTCTTATGAAGGAAATATCACTGCCATCATTTTCTGAACTTGAGGTAGATTCTTCTTTATTTAATTGGATAATATCATATATTTGATTCCTTATATTTTCATCTAATATAATTGCATTTAGTTTTTTCTTAACTTTGCATGCATTTTTATAATGACTTACCTTGCCACATTATAACAAATAGGTATTTTTCTTTTGACTTTTCTATATTGGTCTTTGGGCAAGAATTTTTTTATATATTTTTCTTTTTTCTTTCTTTTATATAATTTTCTTTCTTTCTTATCTGGTCTATATTTTTTATGTTTATGTTTATGAGTTTTGTCTTTTTGTTCTATATGATAACCAAATTGTTGATAAAAATCTCTTAATTCTTTTTTACCTGTCATATTTTGTTTATCTAATTGTTTCTTTAATTTCATATCTGTGCAAAGGGCTAATCTTTCAGCACATATTTCTGCTGATAAGTATAATTAGAATATTGTATAGTTCCACCATGTTTATTCTTTAATATGATTCGGCAAATTAATGTGGTAGTCCTGAAATAAATTTCTCTTTCCAGTGGTCAAGATGACTATTTTCCCGAGTTAAGAGTCTGGAAAAGAAAACATCTTTATACCATTTATAATGTGATAAAGTTGGACATCTTAAATTAGAAAGTAAATCCTCAGATCTTGCTTCCATTAATGCAGTACTCCCCACAAAGTGAAGTGTTATAGTATAAATGAGTGTATTAACAGCATCACTTTCAGAATAAAGGATATCTTGATTTTGTTAATTTTTAACAGTCCATTGACGAGTATTGGTTAATATTTGATTTTTCAATGTTTCAGGGAGGTGAAAATCCCACCGACCTTTTAGCCATCAAGTAAATCCACAAACTATGGCTTTGGCTATTTCTTGATCTTAGTTGCCAACCATTTTACAAGCTGAAGCATACATTGTCATATGTTTCATAGTATCTAATACTTGGGTTTCAGTCATGCCATCAATATTCCAATTAACTATTGATCTTCCAGAATAAGAAGTTGTATGTGATATTAAATCTTCTTCAAATTGAATATCAACTGGTGTGGGTCTATGATGGTAAGGTCTCGCAGTAGCAGGTTTCCAACCTTTACCATATGTTATTCTTTGAATGTATGGATTATTTGGTTCTGTAAAGGCTAATGTCTGGTGTTCAATAATGTCTTCTATTGCTGGTATTTCTTCTTGGAGAGTTAAGGTAGAAGATTCTGGTATTATTTTGGATTTACTTTTTATGTCTTATATATCTAGATCAGCTAATTTGGATATAAGTTGATCTATTAAAGTTTTATTATTTTCCATCATACGGAATTTATTTAATTCAGGAGGAGGTTTAAATAATAAAGTCTTTTTAGGTTCTGGAATTGGATTTGGCCTGATCATATTTTCTATTCTCATAGTTTGTTTTCCTGTGGATTGCATACATAAATTACTATAGTTATTTTGTTCAATAATATGAGGAATTAATTCAGTTCGATGAACAATTTCTCCAGTTATCATTTTATAAGGAGTAGCTCTTGTTTCATAAAGAAGCGAACTTTTTCCATCATTGTTGGATCCTTTTATGACAACACTTCTTTCTGGATGATGTATACTAGTTATCCTAGTACCTTTTATTGTTTGATATGTGGTATACTGGTTTTCTATGGTACTTATTTTATTATTAGTTTTTTTAAAATCTGGAATTTCAACATTTCTTTCTATTAGTGTTCTTCGTAGCCATGTAAAAAATCCTATATTACATGTTTTCGATTTGTATAACTTAATATATCTTTTATGGAATAATTCTAGCTCATATGAACATATGTGTTTATATGAGCCCAACGGCCCATATTGAATCTTATGCTATATAATTAAAGCACACCTTAATTATGAGGTGGGTCTTACTTTGATTATTTAAAGTGTGAAGCTTACAAAAACCTAATCATATATATACATATTATCAAATTGTTCATTAGGGCAGTTAAACAAATCCTACTAACGGCACAAACTATCATCACTTTGTCGTTCATAGAATGGAGAACCCATATTCACTGTATTTTCTCCTTCATGAGAATTTAGTTTCTGAAGTCTTTTGAACTTTTATCATAATCTTCTCTTGGAAACAAAGGAGGGATCCATAGTTGGGCACACAAAATGGTTTCTCCCATTTGTCAAAAAAAAAGGAGTAATGCGAGAAAGATATAGAAGAAACCAAAGGAATCGTACATATTGGCATAGAAGGGTACTTTTTTCCATTCCTTTGAGGGCAAAGTGGCCATGGTTACAAAGATTAGAGGTGAAGAAAAACAAAGGAGTTGAGGCATTTTTAATTGTGTATCCGACAAGGGCAAAGATTGCTTTTGTCGTTTCTAAGGTTACGTATGAAAGGATACCCAAATTTCACTGCGAGAAAGCGAGGCAAACATTCAAGACAAGCCCTATCAGTCAGAGCGGTGTGGCAGTGAAGGGTCACAACATTCAAATTTATCCTCACAAAACACACACATACACACAGAAAATTTAATGTCACATAGCACACCCAAATCACATGCACAAACATAAAGAATATCGAGAGTTGGACAGAAGGCTAGAGAGAGAGGACAATTTTACATCTTTATATAAATCAAATTTTTGTGTACAGGAATATTATTCTTTGGAAAAGCTTTTTGGGTGACCAAAACCACATATAAATTTACATGTAAACTTATATAGCTCCACTTCTCAGCCATTCGATTTGAATCAATAGTTAGGATTGCTCATGGCCAAACATTATTTGGTTTTTAAAATTTTATCTATAGAACCTTTTTGGTTGAAATTTGAGGCCGTCCCATCTCCTTCTTGTGATGTACTTCAAAAAAATAAAAAATAATATTTCTCATGAAAATAAATGACCAAAATGCTCCAAAAAATTTTAGCCTATTTTGTCAATGTTTATCACGGAAATATTTTTTAGGGAAAATTATGGATTACCCTCAAAATTGACTTTGTAGATATTCTATCCTCAATACTTTCAGTATCACGTCCATAAACCAAAGACTATATTTTCTTAATTTTATCCCCATCAAAAAGTTAATACATTTAGGACTAAACTGCCCTTTTTCAATAGCTTCCTTTAGGTTTGCCATGTAATTTGGGGTTTTTAGGGCATCTCATCTCTCTCTATGCCCAACTCTCTCTCTCTCTCCAAATTTTCTATCTTTGATGCCCTCTCTCCACACAAAATTCTCCACTCTCTCTCTCTCTCCCCCAATCTTTATTCTTCTCTCAATCTCTATTTCTCTCTCGACCTGTCTCTCCCAGTTTCTATTTTCTTTTCAATCTCTATTTTCCTCCCAATTTTTTTCAAGAAAAGTGAATCCTAGAAATCTGAATCTAAGGAACCAAACTGGCCCTAAGATGAAAGCGGTTGAGCCTGTGATGATCAAATTTGCTGCCTAAATCTGTGGTAAAAATGGATCAAATTTCATGAAGAATATCTCCCTTGTTATTGATCCATTTAAGATGAAATTTAGACCATACGATTCCTCTTTTAGTGGTCTATATCCATGCCAAATTTTAGATCCAAAGGAGTCTCTATCAGACAACAACATCAGATCAAGTGAAGCATATTCAAATAGTTAAACAAGTTTGAGTTTGTTGCATGTTCAAATTCAAACTTCATTAAAAAAATAAAAGACATATAAACATGAGCTTTATCCTATGCAACCACATGATAGAGAGAGTGGTTTCAACTACCTGACCTATTCTAACCATCAAGTTTATCTTTTGGAAAATGCTATATAAGACCGAGTTATTCAGTGGAGAAGGACTAGTTTGGAATGTGCCATGAATAAACATAACAGAGAGAGAGAGAGATGTCCAATCTTTGAGAATATCTCTGCATACCCAAATAGAGAGTAAGCCCTGAAAGGGTTGTTATCGTTATGGTGCATGGATACGGAAGAGAAAAATATTTGGTGTCTAAACTCTGCTGAAGTGTAGATGTAGAAGGAGTAGGACTTGGAGAACATCCCTGGATATTGACAAGTATGTGGGCCATCATATATGCCCTTGATTTTGGTATTTTCCATATTTCTGTATATTTTTCTTCGAAAATATGTAATATGCTTCAATCAAGGATGCTTGAACCTATATAATGGTTCGATTTAAACGGTAACAAGGTTTGAAAGTCCCTGGAATTCCTCAGTACCACAATTATATATAAAGAACTCATATTCCCACTATATGGAATCTGGGGGCTAGTTTGGTCCCTCGGTGTATTAGTTCCTTGATTATTTCTTATAATCTTGGAGTCATAATCACATATTTTCACTTGCACATTTTCTCAAACCAAAGATTAAATATTCAAGCAATATTCAAGTTGAAGAGAAGTGACGTAGATTCCACTAGTAGATGCTCCATGTCCTGATTTGTCGGTCAAAATAGGTAATGACTCGTACCGATGAAAATTTTGCTCTACGAGAAATTGAGCAAAACGTTGTTGAATTGGCCTATTTCTTGCGTGTACCAATTGATTGGGTAAGAAATCCAATAGTCATTTTTAATACAATTAATCTTTCTACAAAACAACTGCTCATTCGATTAAAAATCTATTTAGATATACTTTTATTTAAAGCTTTTAATTATAAGCAATACATTAGGTCCTAATGTCAACTTTCCGTAGGTCATAATTCGACTATCCCGTTCTTCTACTATTTTATTTATACTAAACATTGATTTCAATTTAGAACAATATTAGGAGGAAAGATCTTGAATTTTCTCAGCTTAGATTTAGGGGTAAATAACACGCAAAACATTCCCACTATAATTAATATGCAAGACACTCTCATCTAGTCTAGTACAGGACAAAAGTTGGCATTGATAGCTTTATTTTTTGTCATGGATTCGTGGTGTGGTGCACATATTCACAATGCGGACTCATATCTCAACCCATTGATGTACCTCATCAACCAAGAATGTTGTTTACAAACTACAAAATATAGATCTCACGAGCTCCTTCTTGTGGATTTCTACCAGCTCCATATTGATCTCATTTAAAACCCTTTCAAAACTGGATAAAAACTATTAAAATGCAAGAAAACCTAGAATCTACAATGACTAGAGCATAAATGAAAAGAAAGTATATGAAAACGGCGGAAAGAAAGATTGGATTCGCCACGCAGGACTCTCAGGTTCGACAACCAGAGTTGAGGGGGTCGTCAGAGCTACATGATCACATGTCGGCCTCCTCCAATTTTGAAAACTTCTTGATCAAACTTTACATGAAGATGAAAGCTTGTTTTGAATGTTGGATAGGAAATATAAAAACATATTGGTAGTGAATGCAATAGCTTTGTTCATGGCAACTAGGATTCCAAGGCATGAGAAATGAAAAATGATAATTGAGATTCAAACTGCCACGGTCTCAAATAAAAATTTGATGTGACAACTACTTTGAAACTATAGAAAATTACCGTACATCCCTGATAGACATTAGCTAAGCAAGACAAAGCACAATATAGTATAATAAAAACGTTGTGCTCATCTAGCATGTGTCATGAATACAGGACAACAAATCCACGTTCAAGTCAAGCACTTGATGGCCCCGAGAGAAACAAGCCCAACAGCTTATGCAACCAAACAAGGATCACATAACTCAGCAGTCTTCTAAGGCGCAAATCCTATGATGAGTCATGCAAACCTAGACATGGTCTAATATCTGTAAATTAAAATAGAAGATATCCATGTGAAAATATGAAGGAACCCTTCAAAGTATATATGAGACGTTTAACCCTCAATAATATTATGATCCCCAATCTTCAATAATGTGACCTTGTATTTACTCAATATTATCATAACAGTAGACCTTAATAGTTAACAAAGAAGGCAAAAGTGAAGATATAAATTGACGTTATGCAACAAACCAGGCAAATAATCTATGAACATGAATTCGTATTTGTCTTTTGATGATGAGTCCAGTTTCTTGAAGGCCTATGCCCACCAGACTAAGGAGATTTGCTCCTAATATACAGGGATCAATCTTTATGCAGCTTGTAAAATAGTGAGATGGCTATATGACTGGATTCTACCATAGTGCAGGCATTCTTGGACTGTTGGTTTGGTGTTTGGTACGCATTGTGATGATAAAATGTAACTGGTAGGAATAACACTAAAAGCACGTAAAGAAAACAGGATGAGGGCATGACAAGGTTACCGGCAGGGAAAATCTTCATGGGAGAAATGATTTCCCGTGTAGATAACTGAAAAGGGGATTCTTCGACTTCAAAATGAACTGGGGTAAAGGGATAAAAATGAAAAGAAACAAACTCAAACAACATGATCCCAGAAGATAAAAGCGGATAAACAATGATAAGATATTTCCTCCAGAAATAAGAAGAGGAGAGTCGAGTTTAAATTTGACTTTAAATTGGAAACGGGATGACCAGGATGTCGTTGACCGGATAAAAAAGAAGACATCATTGATCAAAGCTAGAAAATTAATCGGATCACAACAAATCTTCCTACCCAAAAAGTCTATATAAAGGGCTCTAGAAAGTGGGAGGAGGGGAGGATGAGAACTCTTAGATTTACATTACTACGATAGGCTTGCAGTTGTGGTAAGTAGAAGAGTGAATATCAAGTTCTTGACTGGCCACAGTGAAAGCTAGCTCTTCCAAATGTTTGAAGAAAGGTCCTCATAAGCTAAACTGCACTATCCAAATATATCATTTTTGTAATTCGAGCCAGTTGATCAATGATGTTCTTTGTTCGCTTAACAAAACTTAGATGTAAAAGAAATAGGTGACCTCATAGGCATCTGAAACTCTTCCCATACCTTAGTTTATATCTTAATAATTTTTTTGAGAAGTCACAAGATAGTCCCTAGAACAAGACTGCAAAGTTTCAGAAGATTCTGAAACTTCTAAATTTGGGCAACATAGGGAGTGTCACCCTAGATCTGGGCGGCATTGGTGACGTTGCTGGTGTCGCCCAGAAAACATAGGGTTTTGCAGCATCGAAACCTTGGGTCCTGGTCACAGTCGACTTTTGGGATCTTTTGTGATTGAAAACAATGAAAAATAATGAATAAAAATCATATTTTGGCACTTGGATCAAGCTCGAAATGCCCCATGGTGGGCGCCAAACTATTTACGATGCAAAATCTGATAGATCTTTCGACGAAGATCTCTCTGATCTTGACACTAAAATTGATGAAAAATAAGTGGTAGAGAAAGTGGGATAAATCGAATTCATATCTAAGGCCAGATCTGCTCGGAAACGAGCAGATTTAATATCAAATCTATGGTAGAGCCAGCATGATCCAAAGTATTAAAAACATGATTTTAAAGAAAATTAACATATCAAAATAAAATAAAATAGAAACAAATAGTAATGTGAAAAAGAAAGAAAGACTTAAAGAACGATACTAAATCGGGTCGGATGGCCCGGGACTCCCGAGGCTCGCCCATATCATAACTAGCGTCCTCTTTGCCTCTCTGATTCGGATGTTGACCAGCAGATCTCTAGTCCCAAAGGGATGTTGTGCCCTAAGGATGGTTCAATACTAAGGTTGTTGTGCCCTAGAGATCTAAGGTTTTTTAGGGTTAGGGTTTTCTCAGCTAACTCTTTTCTCAAGCAATGGTCACTCTAGGGTTTCAATCCTTCTATAGGGTTTCAATCCTCCTCCCCTCAAATGGCCATGAAAAGGAGATTTTATAAGGGCCACGGATCTGTTGGAAAGGATATCCTTCCATAACCAATAGATCCTCAACCAAAAATGCCAATTTTGGGGGTACAGATCTGGGCGACACATCTAGTGTCACCCAAATAAATTTGGTAAAAATCATAAAAAATGGTAAGAAAATAAACACAAGAAGGAAATTTTCACTTTGGGCCAAAAGGGGTTGGGCGACACTGGTAGTGTCGCTCAAGTCTGCGCGACACCACTCAGTCGCTCAATCTGGCTAGTGTCGCTCAAATAAAAAATTGTCCAAACTGTGTTGTTTCACTTCAAATGTGTTCCTAAGCCTCTTGTGAAGCTCTCAAAGAAAATTTGGGTCAAAAACAATTTTTTTACTATTTTTAATGATTGTTTTGGTAAAACAAGGCGTCTGCAGGATTCTGAGTCAAAACAGGGTTTCTGCAGGGTTCTAGGTAAACAGATTGATTTTGGGTCACAGGATAGGCTGTGTGGATTATGGATTTGGATTTACTAGAATGTGGTCCTAAAGATTCAAGAACCCACATAATTTGCCAGATTTAAAATGGTATGTCTACAGAGATGAGAGAGGGTGAGAGAGAAAAATAGAGACAAGGGCAAACCTGCCTATAGCGCAGGTCCATGACTTAGACGAGGGGTGAGAGAGAGAGAACTAGAGAGAGAGGGCTAGACCTGCTTATGGCGTGGGTCCATGACCTGATGAGGGGCTGAGAGAGGGTGAGAGAGAAATAGAGAGAGGGGTTGATCCACCTATGGCGCGGGTCTGTGACCTAGATGAGGGGGTGAAAGAGGGTGTGAGAGAGGGAAATAGAGAGAGAGGGGCGAACCTTCCTATGGCACTGGTCTATAACCTAGGCCAGAGAAAGGGAGAGTGAGAGAGCAAAGGGAAAGAGAGAGAGAAAGAAGGGAGAAGATCGGACCCACCCTGGGTCTGAGAGAGAGAAAGAGAGAGCGAAGGAGAGGGGGACGGCCCCACCCTTGGTGCGGGTCTGTGATAGGGAGAGAGAGAAAGAGCGAGCAAAGAGAGAGAGGGACAGGGAGAGGACCCGATGTGGATCCAAATGGGAGAGAGAGAGAGAGAGAGAGAGAGAGAGAGAGAGGAGAGAAAAATAAAGGAAAGAAAAGATAAGAAAGAGAAAAAGAAGAGAAACAAAAAAAGAGAGAAAGAAGAGGCTCGAGAATTGGACAGCCTTTTGGCGTAACCTCTCCTAAGAGGTATTATCGGAGACAAATGAAGGTACTAGACTCGATGCCTTCGTACTTGGAGGATTCGGGAAGTGAAATTGTGGGCTTAGCCCATCGGAAAGTCACTAACCCAAAGAGCCTCTTTAAAATAACCCAAAGAGAGAGAAAAATAGAAGAGAAGAAAGAAGAGAGAGAAGAAAGACAAACAAGAAAGAGAGTGGACCTAAGCCGGCTTGGGTGCATGCGTTCTTTTGAAGGTCCCTTTTGAACGCTCCATAGAGAGGTGTCTTGACCTTTGGGGTTAAGGTTGGGGTCTAGGTCTAAGATGAATGAACATAAGTGGGTTAGGGTAATGTATGAGATAGGGCGTATGATGATCTAAGGTGAGGTATATGGTGTAGGGTGTAGGTAGTTGGGAAGGCTAGGGAGAAGGAAGTTTGAGGTTCTATGTATTGGAGTTTGAGATTCTAGGGAGTTGGGAGTTGGGAGTTGGAAGTGGGGGGTTTGGAAATTAGGAATTGAAAGTAGAGGGTTTGGAAGTTGGGAGTTGGAAGTGGAAGGTTTGGAAGTTGGAAGTTGGAAGGTGGAAGTGGAGGGTCCAAGAGAATTTAACCAAAGTGGGAAAGTTTTCTCTCTCCTCTCTCTTGAAGTTAGAAGCTATAGATAAGCAAAGGCTTGAAGGGGCAAAAACCCAATTTTTTATTATGCTTCCAAACTTAGGTTTATAAATGACTTAAGTTTCATATATAGAGCAACCACAAAACATGGGTGGAGTGCTAAAAAACACACAAAATTGTCAGAAAATGCATATTTTATGAATTAAAATATTAATCCCGTTTTTGGACTAAATGACCAAAAATAACCCTATGTACTTTTCCATGAATGACAAAACCATCCATTCACGATGGGGCTCTTGGTATTGCTAGGCCGAGAGAGCTTCTGCAGACGCTTACGGTGGTAATTCAAGCGATCAATCATCATAGAATTGATACTTGAACTATTGCGCACGTTTTGATACCCTTTGATCGTATTGAAACAAATTTTTAAGGCAGAACCCAAAATCCGGCCAAGTCCATAAACTTTGTGATTCTTCAACCACTAATCCAGCATGATCTATGACATTCTAACCCTTTATTTTGATGGCAAATTGAAGAGGATACTATCACGATCATTTTGTAATAAATTTCGTCTATTTTGTTCTCCGTTTGAGCACGTTCCAATTTTGGGAAGTCGCCGAAAAATGGGATTTCTGTGACCGAAAAAGTATGTCATATTCTACCTCAAAATTTGGTGTCGTCCGGCCTCCAATCATACACAAAAATTCTATCAAACTATAGCTCTTCGAAGCACGATCGCAATAGACTCATACTTGTGATGATCCGACATCTGGATCTTGAGCTATGACCTATCAAAGAATTGGATATTCTTCTTTTTAAAATCTCAATTTTCATGTTTCAAGCCCATCTTCTCTCTAGAAATTCTCTCGTTTCGGGCTACGCCATATGTCAAAACGAGCGAGTCGTCGAGATCTAGCTCATATCTAAATTTGAGCTTAATTGGACTCAAAATGAGCAAGTTATGAGCATTTAAAATTCATCCCGAAGTGAGAAAACACAGTATACATAAATAGAAACTGTTTATAGAAATTGGTTCACCAAGGCTACACTGCAATAGTATGGTTAGGTGCCTCGATCTCGCCCTCCGAATCTAGGTGATCTGGTGGCACGTGTCTCGGGTTTCTGGTGAACTCGGGATTTTAGATTACTCTCTCGAAACCTTGTTCAAGGGCAAGGGCAGGGCAGGTATACCAACCAATGAGAGAGGAATTTTAGGTGAGTTCGGGACTTACTCAGGCTGGTTCGCGTGGGTGCCCTCTTAGATCATGAAGAAAGCCCCCCACCTGCTTGAGCTAGTTCGAAATCGCCTCTCCCTTGACCTGTAATCTTCTTGTTTTTTTTTCTACACAACACTTCTATGGTTAATTTGTAAGACAAGTGGGTCGAAGGGACACACCCTTGTCTTAGGGCAATGCATGTTCACATGAGAAGGCAATGAAGTGCAAGGTTCGATGAAGATATAAACAATAAGAGACTTGATGTGGGGGTGAAACTAGCATGACAACCAGAAATTTTCGACTCAGAGTGGTAGCAAGACGGGCATGGTTCTTAGGACCAGCAAGGTGGCAATACAACTCAAAACCGAGGTCGGTGCATCGATGATATGCTAGGTCTACACTCAAACGACAAAGAGAAGGGGAAGTCCAGACGTCAATAGGCATCACTGTGGGCAATGCAAGGAGACGGTGCATCCCTTGTGGACGGCGTCAGCTCCTGGTGAGGCACATGGTGATAGCTTCTCCTAGGTCGCACGACAATAGGCACGGGATGCAAGGAGAACAACGATGGGAGCTGATCGAGCGGAGGAAGCTCGTGGACCGCAATGGGTGTCACCAGAGCCTCTAGCAGGTGGCAATACGTATCACCGTCTCCACTAGACGCGCAATAGCGGAAGACCCCTACAGATGACAACAAGTTTCACCGTCTGGGTTCTTCACTAAGATGTCACAGCTACATCTGTGGGCGGCGATATACAACACCGTCTACAGACTTCACCGGAAGAAAGAGACAAACGAATAGAAGGGGAGGGGACTCGTGCATGGCGTTGCCATCGCCATGCACAACCTATGGGACCAAGGGAGAGGCATGCACGGCAATGCCACTATCGTGCAAGGAACTCAGACGAAGAAGGGGGAGAAGAGAGGGGAGAAGAGAGAGAGAAGAAGAAAAGAAAAAAGAAGAAAGAAGAGAGACAAGGTTTACCTCAACCCTAGGAGTACCCATCAAAAAGTTTCTCTCACCTCTCTCTCTCTCAAACGTGACACCACAATGGTAAGAAAAAGAAACTTGTATTAAGTGAAAACTCCCTCTTGTGTGTGTATGCCTCTGCCTCTTCCCTTTTTTCTGCATACAATGATGGTACGCATATATAGAAGTATGCCTCAAACATAGGTGGATGATCAAAAGTAACCCTAATTGCTGGAAATTAAGATTAAATTGAATTAAAATAAATTAGAACATAGGGTAAAAAATGACAGATTTGACCCTTCTTAACAAGTCATGGAATTTCAGAACAGTCCATGTGTTGCCCTAGGACTTGCGTGATCTTGCTGATCTGGGGTCATTTTGATGCCTGGTTGATCGTAAGATTTCTTATAGGGCTCGGCATGGCGATCGATTTGATACCAACTTCGAGCCATGGATCGTGTTTTTGATGCATGATCATATGACTTGAAATTTGAGTAGATTTTGAAAATTTGGATCCATAGTGTGTTCTTTCCTTGATGTTTTCATATGTTTTCTTCATTGAATCACACTAAGCATGCCATTACGATCACGGGGCACTAAACGTAACTCGATTATATGGCCAGACGAAGATTTTGTGAGTTTGGAATTTTGGCAGGAATCAAGGATTCCGACAATGGAATTTGCAGTCCATTCTTCGGCTTTGTGTGCAGAATCCGACCATTAATCATGTACGAGGTTCGGGTCAGAGATGGTCCGAGACCTTACACCTGCAATGGAATTGATCTTGTGTCAATCGGGTTCGCGAGCGGCGTGATTTGGCCACTCGAGCGAGGTACGATACTATTGAATTTCTTGCACTTTTCTTCACGAATCAACAACTTTTCTCTAGCTTTTCTTTGCGCTCGGGTATCATCATGGGGCGTACCACATACCCAATCGCTCGTCTTGATTGAACGAACAGGCTCACCAAATTTGATCACAATTCAACTTAGGATGAGTGAGATATGAGCGTCAAAAGTCACTGGTCGTGACTGTCCCTTCAATGGTGTAGTGTTGCAGGGTGGCCGCACAGGAATAGCGTGCGGCTTCTCCTGTTTCACTCTTTCGCCTATAACTTCTTCTTGGAATGTCCGTTTTAGCTGAAACTCGACCCTGGAAGGTTTTCAACCATGTCGGATCCAATGGTAGTAGGCCCACAACAATTTGAGACATTGAAAATATTGTTATAGTTATAGGGGTCCGTTTCAAGGTGCTAGAGGCCGATTCTGCCATAACTATTTCTCAATCTGCATTGCCTTAGACATGTCGGAATGCGATGAAGCTTGGTAGCAGACTCTTGAGAGACCTCATGAAGATCTGGCCAGTTTTGGGCTGTTCTGAGACTGTCTGAATTTCCACTACCCCATGTTGATAAAAAATAACTGCCAACAGCATACCCCGCCGAATGTTGTGCTTCGAGAGAATCGAGAAGGGAAATCATTCAGGAAGTTTGAGGGATCTTTGTAGAGTCCACACCCTCAAGAGATTATCCATGGTTTTAGAGCATGAGGTCTTTGTTAGGACCTCCTCGTATAGAACCAGGCCTTTTTTGAAGGTCAAATGCTACGAACCTTCGCTCGGCGTTGTTTGCTAGTACACAAAGTTTGCTTTTGATGCTGAAGGTATCTCCTATCAGTCCCATCTAACGGGGTTCAGTCGAGGGCTTTTGACCCAACCTGAAAGTCTGGTCCCATGTAGGTTAGGGCGTTGGCGAAGACTACCCTAATGCATGTGGCAGGTACCCTGGCTTCGTCAGTTTCTTGCCTTCGCGATGGCTTTTAGTATTTCCGGAAGGATCTTTTAGTCATCGTCCTCACCCTCAAGGGCTCTTATTGTTGTTGAACTGGAGAGATCTTATGAGGCTCTCACTCCTTGATGAGCCATGAAACCGGGGAGATCTTTTATGGCTCTCACTCCCTGATGAGCTATGAAACCCAAGAGATATTATGTGGCTCTCACTCCCTGATGAGCCATGAAATCGAGCAGATCTTCTGTGCTCTCACTCACTAATGAGCTATGAAACCAGGGAGATCTTATGTGGCTCTCACTCCCTGATGAGCTATGAAATTGGGGAGATCTTGTGGGGCTCTCACTCCCTAATGAGCCATGAAATTGGGGAGATCTTGTGGGCTATCACTCCTTGACGAGCAGTGAAAACTGAGGAGATCTTGTGGGGCTCTCACTCCTTGACGAGCCATCTGGCCTGCGACTGGGTGCTGGCTTTTGAGGATTCTAGGCAGACTTCAGTAGCATCGTGATCATTTGGAAATTGAATGTCGGTTGAGGAGGTAGTTGTGCGTCAGCTTATCTTGTCGATCCAAGAGCCCTTTCTTGGGTTTTCACTTGAACAAGAGAAGTGGCATCGTGAGGACGGTTTTCACCAACTTTTGTTATTTATGGGCTCTTTTACCCATGACCTGTGGTCATGTCCACCCTTTTTATCAGTTTTTACTCATGGTGCCCTTTTAAGGTCATCACCGTGCCTGGGTTTCTATTTTTCCACGGAACTCTCTTACTCATGGTTTCATGATCATGCACGTCCTTCATTTTTACTCATGGTGTTTCCTTGTCCTGGTGTATACCACGCCCGTTGTTTTTTTAGAAGGTGTGTTTTATGGTCGTGCCTTCAAGACTTGTGCAAAGCCTTTTAATGTCATGCAGTCAGGACATGCACTATAGCTTAGGGTCATACAGCTGGACTGTAACAGTAAGGAATGGCAGTCTGTAGAGACCCCAAAGTGAGTTTGGTGATGACTTTGATTCACTTGGAAAGATGGCATGAAGTTGCCTGTGGCGAGTTGATTGGATGGTAGGTGAAAGGTGGTGACCCACTAGCTGACGGCGAATACGGGTGCCAAGGTGGCTTGCCGTTTGATGAGCATGAGTAAGACTCACTGGGGGATGATGAAAGATGGTGAAGGTGGTCCATGCACACAAATGGGCCGGCTAAGGAAGACGTGCGTGGAGATGCACGTAAAGGGCGTATGCACCTAAGTAGGCTCACAGGGGAGAAGAACAGGGCACGTGCACACAAATGAGCTGGTGAAGGAAGACGTGCGTGGAGATGCACGTCAAAAGGTGTGTGCGGCTAACGAGGGCATGTTTTAAGGTTGCGCCTCCTAAACTTGGGCAAAGCAGTTTAACGTTATGCGGTCAGGACGTGCACTATGATTTAAGGTCATATAGCTTGGACCGTGGTTATACATTTTTAGGTCATGCAACCATAACCATGCAGTTTAAGGTCGTGCAACTAGACCTCCACTATAGTTTAAGGTCATATATTTTGGACCATGGCTTATGTAGTTTAGGGTTATGCAGCTGTTTGAACGTATTTTTCAGCATCTTGGTCCCTAGTAGGAAGCAGGTCAATAAAGCCTATAAAACAGTGGAAATTCTTAACAGTCTTGGAAGAACCCCAGAATTGTTCAAGATCTTCATCAGTACTTCAAAATACCGCCTGCTAAGTTTCGTCTCATTCCTACATGTCTAGGGCGATGAACACAAAGGAACAATTTCAGCAGAATCGTTCTCTAGCACCCTAAAATGGACCCTACAACTGAAACTACATTTTTGGTGTCTTAAATCACTATGGAACCACTTCCATTGAATCCGGCATGATCGAAAACCCCTATGGGCCATGTTTCGGTTTAATCGGATACTCCAAAACAAAGATATGAGCCAAACATTGAAATAGGAGAGGCCTCACACTATTCCCGTATGGCCACACTGCACCAAAACACCATTAAAGGTGATTGTCTTTACAGTGATAGGCAGTCACTTTTGGGGCTCGTAAGTCACTTGTTCCAAGTCGAATCTCTCCCAAATTTGATGAGCGTATTCGTCTCATCAAGAGGAACAATTCGATATGTGGCATGCCCCGAGACGATGTCCGAGCATGGAGAAAAACTAGAGAGAAGTTGTAATCCATGAAGAAGTTGCAAAAAATTCAACAGTGACACGCCTCACTAGATAGACCAAGTCACGATGCTCGTGCAACAGATCGATGCAAAACCAATTCCATTGTGTGTGTAAGGTACAGGGCTATAATGGGCTTGAACCCCGTACATGATGGATGGTCAGATTTCATGCACAAAGCCGACAAAGTGACTGAAATTTCGACCGCCAGGTTCCAGATTTCGACCAAAACTCAAAAGTTGTGAAATCTTCGTTCGGGCTCCAATCGCGTTCCGTTTGTTGCCACACAATCTTGACGGCATGTTCAATGCACTACGATAAAGAAATCACAGAAAAACATTAAGGAACGACCACACTATCGATCTAAAGTTTTCAAGATTCAAACAAATTTCAAGTCTCGTGATCATGGCTCAAAAACATGATTCATGATTCGAAGTTGGTATCAAAACAATCGCCATGCCGAGCCCTACAAGAAAACAATCATCTTTTGATCAAACGGGCATCGGAACACCCTTGAGTTAGCCATGGAAGATCACGCAAGATCTCAAGCAGCAGCAGGGACTATTCTGAAATTCCACACATTGTTAGGCAAGGGCAAAACAGTCCTTTTGCACCCATTTTTAGAATTTCTTTTAATCCAATTAAATCTTAAATTTCAAAACTTAGGTCTAATTTTGATCAATCCACTCAAGTTTGAGTATAATTCTATATAAACAAGCACTGTCTCATTGTAACACAGACCCCTCGGCCTTCAGTTGATTTTTTGGGAAGATCGAATATAAATTTCGATTCCTTGCTTGAGCCTGTGAGTACGTCTTGGAGAGAGAGAGAGAGGAGAGAGAAGAAAATGATCGGTACCCTTTGAACAGGCAACTTTCTCTCTCCTCCCCTCTATCTTCTCTCTGTCCTGTCTCTGTCCTCCCTCTTTTCTCTTTCTTCTCTCTTTCTCTTCTCTCTTTCTCTCTCTTCCCTCTCTCTCTTCTCTCTCTCTCTCTTCTCTCTTTTATCTCTCTCTTCCCTCTCTCTCTTCTCTCTTTTCTCTCTCTTATCTCTTCTTCTCTCTTTCTCTCTCTTCTTCTCCCTTTTCTTCTATCAGTCGGCGAGACCTAGCATCGGTTGATCTTCTCCCTCTTCGTCTATCACTCAGTGAGAGTCGGTTGGTCTTCTCTCTCTTCTTCTATCAGTCGGTGAGACCTAGCGTCGATTGGTCTTCTCTCTTCTTCTATTAGTCAGCAAGACCTAGTGCTGATTGGTCTTCTCCCTCTTCGTCTATCAGTCGGTGAAACCTAGCACCAATTTGTTTTCTCTCTCTTCCTCTGTCAATCGGTGAGACTTAGCGTAGGTTGGCTTTCCCTCTCTTCCTCAGTGAGTCGATGATGATTGGTGCTGGTTGGTCTTCTCTCTCTTCTCCTATCAGTCGGCGAGGCCTAGTGCCGGTTGGTCTTCTCCTTCTTCTTCTATCAGTCAGTGAGGCCTAGCGCCGGTTGGTCTTCTCTCTCTTCCACTATCAGTCGACGAGGCCTAACGTCAGTTGGTCTTATCTCTCTTCTTCTGTCAGTCGACGAGACCTAGCACTGATTGGTTTTCCCTCTCTTTTTCTATCAGTTGGCGAGACTTAGAGCTAGTTGGTTCCCTTCCTCTCTTCTCATCTGACACAGTCGGCGAAGCCTAGCACCGACTGCTTTCTCTCTCTCCCATCTTCTGAAACAGTAGGAGATTTCTAGCGCCGACTGCATCTTCTCTTCCTTCTTCTCCCTCCTCTCTTGCTTCTTCTCTCTTCTTCCATCTATCCCCTTCTTCTCTTTAACCCATCCTTTACTGCTCTCTCGTTCGACAAAGAGGGATTGAGGTTTGCATCTCATGGTAGTCCTGCCGCCTAACCGTAATGTTGTTGCGTCAGGTTTGCTTGGCACGCTTTACTGCCACGACAGACCGACCATCGTGCCTAGCTAGTCGATATCGACAATAACGTCTACTAACAATCCGTGAGCCAGTCTCAATTATCGAGCCAGTTTCACCACCACGTTACGTCAATTATCCACCAGCCTAGTCACTGCTCTGATCTTCTCACTTGGTCGAATTCTTCTCTCCCCCCCATCTTTCTTTCTTCTTTTTGAATACGCATGCTTGCGTACTTTCATCAAAGAGGAAAAGAGTGAGGCCTGACCCACCTGTCCCATAACTTTTGTCAGATATGTGTGTGATTGCAAGAAAGTCGAAAATAAGATGAATATGAGCCAAGGGGGTGATTCTGTACCAGTTTCATTACTTGGGGAACTATCTTCATGATCTAAGATGGTACCCACGTGAGTCAGCCCGAGTAAGTCCCGAACCCACCTTTTAAAATACTCTCTCACCGGTTGGTAACATCTGCCCCTGTTTTCGAACGAGGTTCTTGAGAAAGCGATCTCACAAACGTCCCAGGTCACTCCCGAAACCCGAGACACATGCCACCCGATCTCCCAGGGATCCGGAGGGTGAGATCAAGGTACCTAACCTGCTTGAGGACTCCACTGGGGACTTACTACCCCTTAGTCGGATCGTTCTTGTTTGGCTAGTTTCTTCTTTATTTGCTTTCATTTTCTTTTCACATTCACTATTGTTACTGGGTTCTGTAACCTATTTATATGGATCGAGGATTTTCTCATCCCTTTATTCGAGAGTGTCCCTAGGGAACAAGGTCATTCGACTTCGTTCCCGACCATCCTCTTGAGTAAAGACCCCTTCTCTAGCTCCCAGGTCTTAACCTGGACCGGTGTGAGGAGGGACTTGAAGGTCCCTAACTCCCCATCTCTTTTCTCTGGTGGAAACTCCACTAAGGCGCCTTGCATGAGCGGCACTTATGTTGACCCACACAATATGCACCCAGCCACCGGCAAGTCACTTGCCAATCGTGTTTTTGAGGTACGTCGGAAGGCTGCCCTGTCCCTTTCTGCAAAAGGCAAGCAAGTTGTTGTTGCTTCTGTGGGTTGCTATAAGGCTACCCCCCACATTCTTACACCATTGGTCTCTATGCCTAGAGGCTCAAGACATCGAGGTGGAAACCCTACGGTCTCAACACACACCACAAGGCTCGTGGATCATCCACTCGAGTCACACTTCGGGGCAACCCTTCTATTACCTCGAGTCCGTGTTCAAGATCGAACCTTCCAAGGTCAGGTCCTGCACACGCTACTCATATGCATCTCACTACTCGGGGTAACGCCATTATTGTGCCAACCCGAGTACACAGGAGATAACCTTCTTGTCCTCCTCCTATGCACACATAAGCGTACCCTATAAGGGACAGGCCTGCACCTATTCTATTACAGACACCTGCTCATGGTTCTCGACCTCTTAAGGCCAAATCACTTGCACGAGCTCGGGTGGATCCCCAGGTCCGCTGTGATCCTTTTTCAAGGGGTGCACACACGTCACCATCTCAAGCCTCCCCTTGTCCTCGACTCAGGCCTTCTCATGAGCTGACCTTGCTCTTGCCTGCTTCTCCTTCATTGAGCAAGCACCTTCAGACTTGGTACTCGAAAGTTTTCCCAAAGAGTACCATCCTGAACCAACCCCATCATAAGAGAGCTTGGGGCATTAACCTCACGGAAGATCGAGTTCTTCATCCTCCCCATCCTAAGATGACTCCAATTCCTGGCCCTCATCTATTACCGCACCTGATGGAGACAGCTCTCTCTTGTGCAGGAAGAGTTAACCAACCGCAACCTAGATCGCAATTTTGGCACGAGGTCCATCAAAACCTCAAGGCTAAACACGATAGATGTCTGTGAATTTTGACTAAGGTAGTCAAAACAACCAATTTTGATGACCCTCTTCACCTGAATCCCTTCTACCCCCTTCAGACGATGAAGCCAGGAGAAGAGTTCAATGAGCCCTATGCTGTGGTTACTGTCGCAGAAGAAGATACAGCCACTCAACAGCCAGGGTCCCAAGACCGTTGTGAACCGACTCCTCAGCCACGGTCCCAAGACCGTAGAGAATCGATCCAAACACGATCTGCGTACAAAAGTCGAGTTCAGTTAGGGCATGTTGACCCCTTACTGACTGACCTACCATATACGACCCGTCAATCCCACAAACCCTCTGTTGCCACTAACATTGACCTCCTTAGAGAAACGATTAATGTAATGGTCGTAAGCGAGCCCAATGATGTGCAGGAGGATCGCATGAACAAGTTCAAGGATATGGTGCACGCGATGATAGAAGAGATTGATCATATTGATGTTGCACGCCAGTCGGCTAACTATGATGCCAATTCACATCACTCTGATGGTGTACCTCCATGGCAGCCTCCTCCATTTACCTCACAGGACAATTCTATCCCTCATCTGGTTTTTGATACAGATATTGACGCTATGGTCACCCATAGCATGAAGAACAGACAAATTTCGGGCATACAGGGTGCGACGCCTTATCAAAGACGATATCCTTCCTATACTGATCAGGTCTCATTCCCCTCAGATTATAAGAAAGGGAAGTTTCCTCTATTCTGCGGAACCACCTCCCCAAACCAACATATCGCCTACTTCAAGACAGCATGTCAGGAAACAACAGTTGATAAGAGACTTCTTCTCTGTCAGTTCGTTGAGACCCTGGACGGCCCAGTATTCCAATGGTATGCCTGACTTCCTCCAAAATTGGTCCATACATGGGAGGAGATGGAGAAGTTGTTCTATTAATACTTCTATGAGGTCGAGAGAGAAGTTCAAACCATCGAGCTTCTCACCTTGACTCAAGACCCTGATGAGCCCATAGATTAGTTCATATCAAGATGGAGAAACTTGGCTTCCCGTCACCCTAATCCTATGACTGAGAAGGAAACAGTCCAAACTTGCGTGCGGAACATGCGACCTGAAATCTCTCTACATGTCGAGGCCTCTAATTCGACCTCCATGTCAGAGTTGATCTCTAAATTAGTTCGCATAGAAAGTTTGTCATGCCATCATGGTGGGGAAGGACAACCATCTACAAGTTCAGCGCACAACCGGGGCAATGGTGGCTCTCGGAATAACACACGGGGCAGCCAACAGCAAGGGGTAATTAGTGCAGCCGTTATGGTCACTAATTCAAAGAAGGATCCCTCCCAAACTTTGGACCTCTCTAAAGAGGTAAGCACGGTAAAGGTAACAACCCAGGCTGGCAAGCAGCAACAGTCGTACAATCGGGTACCTCCACCAGCCAACTTTGATTGGAGTGATTATTTCACCAGGCATAGGAATAAGGTATATACCTTAGAGAAGGAATGGGTCCTTGCGTCATTCCAGTTATTATTGGAGCAGAATATGATCCAGCTTCTAGAAACCAGATTTCCTGAGCAATTTGGCCTTGACACTCAGGCAAATTATTGTGCCTATGATCGGAGGATCAGTCATCCCACAGATGACTGCTACAAGCTGAAAGACATCATTTAGGCCCTAATTCTAAAAGGTCAGATAAAGCTTGAAGATTTAAAGAAGTCCTTCAGGGCAGCTGAGGCATCCCATACCGTAACCATGCAAGAGGAGGACGAAATGTTGGGTATCCTCTACGCCCTCTTCGTTATAATGCTTATGGAAGGCATAATCACACTAATGCAGGCGAGGCAACCTCGCCATCTTGCTAAGGGGACTGAAGATCATTGGTGCCCATTCCATCATATAAGAGGTCATTATTTGTCAGAATGTGCAACTTTCCTCGTTATATTCGTAGAGAAGATATGGGAGTGTCAAGAATTTTACAATCTCCCCGTAACTGATCCCCAAATCACTTCCTCATCGGGGCAAGAAGATCTCACAAGGCAGGACCTTCCGATCAATGACTCAAATTCTATAGAACCCTCGAATTCCCAGCTATGGATGATCTACCATGACCGAAGTAGACTCAAGTCTTTGAGGCAAGAAGTGGTTTACCAAGCTAGCACTGAGCGCGAACCCAGTGAGACAAATCAAAAAGCACCTCAAAAAACCAGAAATAGACGGGCACCAAGGGCTGCTCGCTGAAGAAACAAGATCGATCAACCCACACTCGAGCAGGAATTTCTCAGGCCCTTCGTTGCCAACTTTGCTGGACTTCATCCTCGGCACGATCCTTTTTCCTTCTTCATCCTGTCAAGAAGATGTCCCCGTGCAATCTTCCACTCAGCAAACGTCCGATGAGGGTGACATTAAAAGAACTCCCCAATGGTCTAAGCAAGGGAAAGACCTAAAAGACACCCTGCACCAGTCCAACTCTGTCGATGACGTAAAAAGTTGCCCAAATCAGTCTGATAAGGGGAATGACCTTAAAAGTCCCCCACTTTCTAACCTTTTTACACCTTCTTCTCTTGCTTCTTATTCTCTTTCTCCTATGTCTTCTTCAGGTACGACCTTGATGTGCCCGAACTTCGAGGCTCTCGACCGAGAATTCAAAGGAATCAATATAAGCAAGAAGCAGCGGGAGCGATTGAAAAAGACCCTGGCACAGGCAGCTGGATTGTTAATAGTTGTTGATGTCGTGGTAACTAAAGTTAAGGCAGAGCCACCTGCCACAAAGAAGCACAAGAAGTCGAAGCCAAAGAAACCCCAGTGGCCACCTAAGCTTAACTTTGAGCAGAGATTAAGAGAGTCGAGCGGGCAAAGTTTCTACTCTCAGGAAACTTGTCACATGATACAAGTCTGTGAAACACCAACCCATGTGGGCCAAACACTGCAGATAGCTGCTTAAAGGCCGAGTGATTCACATTGGCATACTTCTTGCACTACCATCGTTGAATCCCAAATTCCCTGCGATCTTCAAGGTGAACTCATGCAGTCCGAGAAACAACCCATGTATATGGAAGACACTTCCCTTCCTCAAATGGGGAAAGATGCAAAAATTATAATCCAGTCTGGGCCTCTATCGAAGGCAGAGATGTTAGAATCATGGGTCTTTGCATTTGAAGTCAATCAAAAAATCCCTGAAACAACGATGAAGAGTTGCAAAAGGCTCCCAAAGAATTGGAAGAAGGTGGTCAGGCCACAGCTGATGAACTCGAAGAAATAAATCTTGGAGATGAAGCGAACCCCAAACCTACCTTCATTTCAGCAAGAATGTCTCTAGACAAGAAAGAGGAGTTCATGGCCTTCTTGAAAACGAACCGAGACGTCTTTGCTTGGTATTACCATGAGATGCCCAGTTTAGACCCTCAAGTGGTCGTTCACCGTCTCAGCATTGATCCAACTGTCAAACCTGTCAAATAGAAATCAAGAAGGTTCAAGCTTGACATTGAAATGTAGATAGATGCCAAGATAACCAAACTTAGACAAGCAGGTTTCATCCGTGAAGTCAAGTACCCGAAATGCCAAACAAATATCGTTCTGATCAAGAAGAAGAATGGTCAAATCAGAGTCTGTATTGACTTTCACGATTTGAATACTGCTTGTCCCAAAGATGATTGCACGTTGCCATTCACCGAAATGCTCATCGACTCCACAACTCATTGTCAAATCTTTTCCTTCATGGATGAATACTCCGGCTATAATCAGATAAGGATGGCGCCCAAAGATGAAGAGGCCACAACATTCTTAACTCCGAAAGGGATCTTCTGTTACACGATGATGCCTTTTGGATTAAAGAATGCTGGTGCCACATACCAGAGAGCAACGACGACCATTTTCCGGGACAAGATGCACAAAGAGCTGGAGTGTTATGTGGATGACTTGGTGGTAAAATCCAAAGAGAAGGATGCTCATATGAGAGATCTTGAAAAGTTGTTCAAACACTTGCGTCTCCATCAGCTAAAAATGAACCTGCTGAAATGCGCCTTTGGCATGTGTTCGGGAAAATTCTTGGGGTTTATCATCGGACATCGAGGGCTTGAAGTTGAGCCAGTTAAGATCAAGGCAATCCAAGAAATGTTGTCACCGACTTCACTTCGAGAACTGTGCTCCCTCCAAGGCAACTGACATACATTCGCAGGTTCATCTCGCACCTCTCAAGTTGTTGTATACCCTTTACACAACTGCTAAAGAAAGATGCACCATTCATCAGGGATGAAGCATGTCAAGAAGCCCTTGACGACATCAAGCATTATTTACTCAACCCTTCAGTACTCTCTACACCAGTATTGGGAAAGCCCCTCATTCTATATGTGACTGCTTTAGACAAATCACACCAAGCATTGTTGGCACAAAATAATGAAGACGGAAAAGAGACTGCGTTATATTACCTCAACTGCAGGATGCAGGGGTCCGAGAAGAATTATCCCCTAATAGAAAAGAGGTGTCTAGCCCTGATCTTCGCAGTACAAAAGCTCTGTCATTACTTGGTTGGTCATGAAGTACAACTTATATCAAAAGTTGACCCTTTAAAGTTTCTCATGACATGCTCATGCTTGTCGGGATGCCTTGCTAAGTGGGCATTATTGCTGATGGAGTTCGATATTATGTATGTCCCACAGAAGGCCATCAAGGGCCACGCCTTGGCTGATTTTCTCGCGGCACACCCTGTACCTACAGAATCTCTTTTATCAAGCGACCTCCCCGATGAAGAAGTATTATGTGCTAACCTTGTTCATGCGTGGGAATTATACTTCGACGAAGCTTTCCAATCAGATCAAGAAGGCACCAGAGTAGTATTCCTGACTCTGAGAGGAGGAGTGTTGCCACTTTCTTTCTCTCTCGCTCAAGCCGGTTCTCGTAGTAACGCGGAATATGAGGCCCTTATAATCGAACTCGAGATAGCCTTCGATCTCGACTTGGAGCAGCTTAAGATCTATGGCGACTCTGAGTTGGTTATCCGTCAACTCAAAGGGATCTAGGACGTGAGAAAAGACACTCTCAAGCCTTATCATGATACAGTAAAATCGTATATAGCCCAGTTTGAAGACGTATCCATGAGTCACATCCCCAGGAGGCTAAATTCGCAAGCTGATGCACTCGCCAAACTCGAGCTACATTTCAATTGTCCTCATCAGGGCCCACGCTTGTTTGGGTGGCAGAATGGAGACACATTGAACTAAGAACCGAGGTCGATGCAGATGATGAGAGAAATATCTTCCCCGAGTTTCCCCCTTATCCATTTGGAGCACTTCTATCGGCCAAAGAAGTAATCAAAACTAAACAAGCAATAATACATAGTCAAGGAGCTAAGGGTTGAAATCAAGAACCAGAATTCTTTGACCCAATGTGCGCAGAAATTGAGCAGGAAGAAGATTGGAGAGAGCCCATCACCATTTCCTAAAACATGACAGGCTTCCGAAAGATCGTGCCGAACGCAACCGCATACGTTGGATGTCCACCAAGCATACTCTTCTCGAAGGAGATGTTCTCTTTAGATGGTCGCTTGACGGCATGCTTCTTAGATGTGTTTACATCCGAGAAGCAAACAAAGTCTTAGAAGAAGTCCATTCAAGCATCTGTGGACTTCACCAGTCCGGTCCTAAGCTTTATGAACGAATATGCAGGTTGGGATACTATTGGCCTTCTATGATCGTTGATTCCTTAAGCTACACTAAAAAGTGTCAGGTATGCTAAATACACTCCAGCCTGGTTCACCAGCCTCCAGAGCCCTTACACCCTAGGGTTGTGTCATGGCCCTTCTCACAATAGGGTATGGACATTATAAGGCCTATTGACCCTCCTTCCGCGATGGGCCATGCTTTTATCCTAGCTGCAACAGATTATTTCTCTAAGTGGGCTGAATCAGTCCCCTTAAAGCAAGTTCTTGGGACAGGGGTGGCCTACTTTGTTTGACATCATATCATATACCATTTTGGAGTGCCCGACCGGATCATATCTGAAAACGGCCCTCAATTTAGGAGTCATCACATTGATCGCTTTGTTAACCAGCTCGGTTTCGAGTGGAGGTACTCAATTATGTACCACCCTTGGGCAAATGGATTAGTTGAGGCTTTCAATAAGACTCTATGCAATGTTCTAAGAAAGTCAGTATCAAAAACAAAGAAGCACGGTGGGCTTATTGTACCTCTACACGAAATTCTATTGATTCCACTCCTTATTCTCTAGTCTAAGGGGGTGAAGCAGTTTTACCTCTCGAAATACAAATCCCTTCACTTCGAGTCGCTATTCATTAAGGAATAACCAAAGATGAGAGAGTCAAGCTCCGATATCAAGAATTGGATGTACTCGACGGATAGAGGTTAGAGGCTCAGCAGAACCTTGAACTCAACAAAGGGAGAATGAAGAGGGCTTTTGACAAGTCTATCAAGATCCGCTCATTCACCCGTGGTGTTCTAGTCTTAGCGATCAAGAGGCCTATTGTCACACATGGCCAGCGCAAACGGAAGTTTGAGCATAAGTGCAAAGGTCCCTTTACAGTAAAAAAGGTCTCGCCCAATGGAACCTACATATTGGCACATCCTGATGGACAAGAGGCAATGCCCCCTATCAACGGGCGATACCTAAAGAAATATTATCCATGATGTGTATTCAAAAGAAAGGGACTCAACGTGAAAACAAGCAAGATAGTCCAAACAAAATGCTAACTCTTTTTATTTTTATTGCAGTAAAAATGAGTTACAAGTTATAAGAACCCATTACTAGGGAGGTTACAGGTATCTTGCATCTGAGAATAAGAGGACGGTTACAAACCCAAACTTGTTCTTTTGCTCTTGCATCTGAGAGTAAGAGGACGGTTATAGGCCAAAACAAATGCTTGTCCCATGAAGAAGAAGCAAACCCAAGAAAGGAAGGACCTCCTCATGAAGAAGAAGCGAAACCACTTGGAGAGTTAGCTTTTTTCATCTAATGAGTAAGAAGATGGATACATGCCAGAAGATAAAGCAGAGCCACTCCAAGAAGATAGCGTCAGTCCATCCGACATGTATGTCAAACATACAAGCCAGATACCTCATCTAACGTGCGTATCAAACATACGATGTAGGATCCATTCGACGTGTATATCAAACATACAAGATGGGCTCCTCTAGCAAGGAGTTGGCCTATGATGGAAAGAACATCATGTTCATAGTGAAGACCCTTCCACAGAATGACATTGACCCCGTTGTCGTACTGGAGGATTTGGCTTCCAACAGGTACCACAAGCCACACCCTATCCTTCGCCACTTTTTGCTGGCCCATGAACATCGACATACGTAGCTCATCGTCGAGCGCTACCAACCCCACACATGACTTACCGTCATACGTGACTGTCTTTCTTTGCATCGTGATAAGCTACATGTGTTGACAAGCGTCGACTAAAGCCAGCGTCGGTTGTGTTCTCCAGAGGCAGCGTCGATTGCCTTTCGCGAGGTTCAGCGCCGGTTGTGTCAGCACTCCAAACCATCAATGCCTGTTGCACTTCTATTAGTGTTGGCTCTGTGGCGACTGTTCGTCTCCCGAGACTCCTCATTTTTCAAAACTTGAGTTTTTGCACCTCCTTAATGGTCACACGATTTCCAAGGACGACAGTTCACCTCTAGCAACCGTACGCCTTCCTCGCGACGGTTCACCTCCTACAGCCATACGGCCCACCTCCTACAACCGTTCATCTTCTGTCAAAATTGCTCTCACATGGTCGGAAACTCACAGGAAAACTTGCCCACCTATGTCCTTTGGCCTGAACTTCACTAGAACCTTGTCGGGAAACCTCTGCGACACCACTAACAGTGTTGAAAAGTGGAGATAACCCTGATGAATCGCTTGAAAGTGCCCAGAAACTTCTGCAACACCACGAGTGGTGCCGGAAAACTTCCACAACTGCCGGAAAACCCCTTAAAAATCCCCAAAAAGCCCTCAAGATGTGTGGAAAATACTCACCGATGTGTTCCCCACCTCTTCTACCAAGGAAAATGACAGCTAGAGCCTCCTCTGCTTCCCAAAAAGATTCTTGAAAAGCTCTTCTTCCCCTACTACTCTCTCTGCAACTTCGCCAAATTCTAGGCAAAGTATGCACACCGAAGGTCTTCTCTGCAAAAACCTTGCCAGAATCATGCTGCCTGCCGAAGAACCTTCCATGCAGAGACTGTTGCTAAAGTCCCACTGCTCACTGGAAACTTCAACCGAGCGCTCTCTCCTCACTGTTAAAGAAAATTGTTGCTTAAGTTTCTACCCTTGGTGAAAATAAGGGCCCCCTTATATAGACTACACTGCCCTCAAAAGCCCTTCACAAACTCAGAATTCCAGTTGCAACCAAGGGAAGCCAAGCGACAATCAGTCGAGTCGGGCTTCGACACAAGGCCCAAGGTAACTCTCAATGATCCATCCCCAGTGCCGGTTGACGCAGCGCCGGGTGAATTTTCAAACAACCCTAGCACCGGTTGACTTAGCACAGGGTGTGTTTCCAAATACAACCTTAGCGCCAGTTGACTTAGCGCTGGGTGTGTTTCCAAATACAACCTTAGTGCCAGTTGACTTAGCGCCCGGTGTGTCTCCAAAACGACGCCAGCACCAATTAACTCAGTGCTAGTTGTCTTCAGATAATACCATGGGTCATTCACAGCGCCAGCTGAACAGCACCAGTTCTGTTGTGAGAACTCAACGTCGGCTGAATAGTCGCAATAAACCATCAATGCTACACATGGCGTCAGCTGCATTGCAAGCAGTGGTAGGGTTATCCCTAGTGGAGTTGTACCCAAGCCAGGATGTGTCACCCCTAGTGGACTTGCACCCAGGCTATTGCACCTAAACTGTGACTTCCCCAATGGAGTCAAAAGTTGTCCCTCATCCCCCACTAGGAGTCACACTCATATTGTGGTCCATCATCCCCAGTTAGGATAGGGTCATTCTTACTTCCCCAATCCCCGGTGGGTCAGCTTCACACTAAGCTACCTTCCCCCAAGGAGTCGGGTTACCTGTTATAGAGTCTCATCTTTCACCTAGAGAGTATGCTTGCCCCCTTTAAAACCACAAAGAGGTCCACTTCTACTGGTCATCCTTCATCAGGCCATGATTTCCATCTGAGCCCTCAATTTGTGAATGGTCTTAGCCATTGTATCCCCAAGGAGTCGAATTACCATCCATAGACATATTCCCTATGGAGCTCCATCCACATGACGACCTACACTTTGGTCTAAATGCACGACCCTAAACTCCATGGTCCAAACTATATGACCTTAAAATATAGCTATGGTCTAGATGCACGACCCTAAACTTCATGGTCCAAACTATACGACCTTAAACTGTAGCAAAGGCCCATACTATATGACCCTAAACTGTTGTGCCTCCATCCATACTGCATGATCTTAAACTGCTTAGCACCATGGTTCAAACCATCTGACCTTAAATTGTAGCAGAGGTTTAGTTGCATGACCTTAAACTGCATGGTCCTAGTTGTATGACTTTAAACTGCATAACCATGGTCCAGCTGTATGACCTTAAAACCAAAGCACACGTCCTAGCTGCATGACGATAAAAGGCTGCATGATGATAAAAAGCTTAGCACCATGGTCCAAACTATAGACCTTAAACTGTAGCAGAGGTCTAGTTGTACGACCTTAAACTACATGATCCTAGTTGTATGACTTTAAACTGCATAACCACGGTCCAAACAATATAACCTTAAACTACAGTGGAGGCCATACTACAAGACCCTAAACTCTCAGCCTTGATCCCTACTGAAGACCTTAAACTGCTCAGCCTCTGTTCATACTGCATGACCCTAAACTACTCAGCCTCAGTCTATACTGCATGACCCTAAACTGCACAGCCTCGGTCCATAC
This sequence comes from Amborella trichopoda, assembly GCF_000471905.2. The sequence goes on along the minus strand of NW_006494910.1, from coordinate 5,602,910 downwards.
TGTATGACCCTAAACTGCTCAGCCTCGGTTCTATATTGCTCAGCACCATGGTCCAAACTACATGACCTTAAATTGTAGCAGAGGTCTAGTTGCACGACCTTAAACTTCATGGTCCTAGTTGTATGATTTTAAATTGCATAACTATGGTCCAGTTGTATGACCTTAAAACCATAGCACATGTTCTAGCTGCATGACAATAAAAGGCTCAGCACCATGGTCCGAACTATATGACCTTAAACTATAGTAGAGGTCGAGTTACACGACATTAAACTGCATGGTCCTAGTTGTATGACTTTAAACTGCATAACCACGGTCCAGCTGTATGACCTTAAACCATAGTACACGTCCTTTTGACATGACAATAAACTGCTTCACACAGGTCCCAGAGGCATGACCATAAACTCGCCACCACATACGTGCACATGCCTTTTCGTGCACCTTCATGCATGCCTTCTCTAACCTACCTGTTAGTGTGCACGCACCACCTTCATTACCTCCCCAGTGAGTTCATTCCTTTCATCATTCTACATCATTCTCTAGTGAGCCTTACCCGTGCTCACAAAACGGTGAACCATCCCTCTGTCCATACTCATTGTAAGTTGGTCGGTCACCGTCATCCACTCACATTTCATACATTGTCCATCGCTCATAGGAAGCCTAGAGCCATCTCCGCAAGTGAGCCAAACCACCACCATACTCACTCCATGGCCTTCATAGACTGCCATCTGTCACCATTACGGTTCAGCTGCATGACCTTAAACCATAGTGCACGTCCAGGCTGCATGACGTTAAACTGTTTCGCAGAGGTTCCGAAGGCATGACCTTAAAACACGCCTTCACAAAAAAAAAAAGAGAGAAAGAGTAACGGGCATGTTGTATACCTGAACAAGGGAACACTATGAGTAAAAAATGACAGTCATGCATGGTCACGAAACCATGAGTAAAAGAGTTATGTGAATAAAATAAAACCAGGTACAGTGAAAACCCGAAAGAGCATCGTGAGTAAAAATGGACAAAAAATGGTGGACATGGCCGAAAGGTCATGGGTAAAAGAGCTCCAAATGAAAAGAAGTTGGTGACAACCATCTCTACGGCACTACTTCCCAAGTTCAAGCGAAAATCCGCAAAGGACACTTAGACCAATAAACAGGTTGATGTAGCGCTTGTCTCAACAAGACGCTTTAACCCTCACTCAAAGGAATAAAATCCCTAGTGGCATAAAACCAGGAATCCAAATATATGAGCTTCAAGGAAAAGATTCTGACAGTTTGAGTCCAGCTGCAAAAAGGACTTGAAAGACAGAATACTAGCCAAGATGGCAAGACAAGTCTCATGAGGAAGAACATTATTCTCACGAGGTCACAAAACACACTCTACAAACAAACACTACAAAGGCAAGAAACTGACAAAGCATGGGGAGAACCTACCAGAGACTTCAGCTCATCTAGCCGACAAGCCCAGACCTTTAGGACCGGCTAACAAAACTACCCCCGACTTGACTCAGTAGACGAGACCCAAAGTGGTACTCTGAACGTAAAAAAAAAACCTAGTGTAGCAGCAAACAGTGCCTACCAAAGCAAACCAATGAACCCAGACCAAATGGGAACAATGCCCTTCATCATGGTACTCAATTGCTAGATGGGCTCGATTCTGACTAACGAAGTCCGTATAAAATACTTAGATTCAGAATCACAAACAGTTTGCACGAGGGTGAGGACTTCGACAAGATACCTCAAAAAAGTCTCTTCTCTCCCTAAAGTCTCCACAGTCGGACCCGCGAACAATGCATCCTTACGTCTGAGCAACCTAGTTACACCATTACGTGAATCTCCTCGACGTTCAAATGGTCCTATGGCTAGGAAGAAAAAAAAGTAAAATCCGAATGAAAATTTTCAAATGATTGTCCTTCTCAATTCTCTTGAAGCACAACATTTGATGGGGCAAGCTGTTTGAACGTATTTTTCAGCATCTTGATCCCTGGTACGAAACAGGTCAATAAAGCCTATAAAACAGTGGACTTCAAAAGACCACCTGCCAAGTTTTGTCACATTCCGACATGTCTAAGGTAGTGAACACAAAGGAACAATTTAAGTAAAATCGGTCTCTAGTACCATGAAACAGACCCTACAACTAGAACTACATTTTTGGTGTCTCAAATCACTGTAGGACTACCGTCATTGGATCCGACACGGATGGGCCAAGTTTCAGCTTAATCGAATACTCCAAAACAAAGGTATGGGCCAAACATTGAAATAGGAGTGGGCACACACTATTCCCATGTGGCCTCACTGCAACAAAACACCATTAAAGGTGGTTGTCTTTGCAGTCATGGGCAGTCACTTTCAGGGCTTCTAACTCACTCATTCCAAGTCGAATCGCTCCCAAATTTGGTGAGCATATTCGTCTCATCAAGACGAACAATTCGATATGTGGCACACCCCTAGACGATGTCCGAACAGGGATAAAAGCTAGAGAGAAGTTTCCGATTCGTGAACAAGTTACAGAAAATTCAGCAGCGACACGCCTCGCTTGATAGACCAAGTCACGATGCTCGCACAACAGATCGATGCGAAACCAATTCCATTATGTGAGTAAGGTCCAGGGCTATCATTGGCCTGAACCTCGTACATGATGGACGGTCAGATTTCATGCACAAAGCCAGTGAAGTGACTGAAATTCTGACCGCCAGATTCTAGAATCTGGCCAAAACTCAAAAGTTGTGAAATCTTCGTTCGGGCTCAAAATCGCGTTCTGTTTGTTGCCACACAATCTTGACGAAATGTTCAGTACACTACAATAAAGAAATCACAGAAAAACCTTAAGGAATGACCGCACTATCGATCCAAAGTTTTCAAGATTTAAACAAATTTCAAGTCTCATGATCATGGCTCAAAAACATGATTCATGGCTCGAAATTGGTATCAAAATGATCACCATGCCAAGCCCTACAAGAAAACATTAATCTTTCGATCAAACGAGCATTTGAACACCCTCGGTTTAGCCATGGAAGATCACGCAAGATCTCGGACAGCAGCATGGACTATTCCAGAATTCCACACATTGTTAGGCAGGGGCAAAACAGCCCTTTTGCACCCATTTTTAGAATTTCTTTTAATTCATTTAAATCTTAATTTTCAAAAATTAGGTCTAATATCGATCAATCCACCCATGTTTGGGCACAATTCTATATAAACAGGCACTACCTCATTGTAAACAGACCCCTCGGCCTCCAATTGATTTTTTAGGAAGATTGAATAAAAATTTCGATTCCTTGCTTGAGCCTGTGAATAAATATTGGAGAGGGAGAGAAGAAAATGGCTGATACCTTTCGGGCATGCAAGTTTTTCTCTCCTCCCCTCTCTCTCATCTCTCTTCCCTCTCTCTTCTCTCTTCTCTCTCTTCTCTCTCTCTCTTCTCTCTCTCTCTTTCTTTTCTCTCTCTTCTTCTCTCTCTTCTTCTTCTCTCTTCTTCTCTCTTCTTCTTCTTCTCTCTCTTTTCTTCTCTCT
>NW_006494910.1:5531218-5599208 GCF_000471905.2 Amborella trichopoda | reverse complement strand
CCTCCTCTCTCTCTCTCTCTCTCCTCTCTCTCTCTCTTCTCTCTCTCTCTCTCTTCTTCTCTCTCTCTCTTCTTCTTCTCTCTTCTTCTTCTTCTTCTTCTTTCTCTTCTTCTCTCTCTTCTCTCTTCTCTCTCTTTCTCTTCTCCTCTCTCTCTTCTCTCTTCTTGTTCTCTCTTTCTCTCTCTTTCTCTCTCTCTTCTCTCTCTTTTTTCTCTCTCTTCTTTCTCTCTCTTCTTCTCCCTCCCTTTTCTTCTATCAGTAGACAAGACTTAGCGCCGGTTGGTCTTCTCCCTCTTCGTCTATCAATCGGGGAGACCTAGCATCAGTTGATCTTCTCTCTCTTCTTCTATCAGTCGATGAAACCTAATGCTGGTTGGTCTTTTCTCTTCTTCTATCAGTCGGTGAGACCAAGCGCCGATTGGTCTTCTCCCTTTTCTTCTATCAGTTGGTTAGATCTAGTGCCAGTTGGTCTTCTCCCTCTTCGTCTATCGGTCGGTGAGACCTAGCACCAAGTGGTTTTCTCTCTCTTCCTCTCTCAGTCGACGAGACTTAGAGCCAGTTGGTTTTCTCTCTCTTCCTCTGTCAATCAATGAGGCCTAGCATCGTTTGATCTTCTCTCTCTACCAGTTGGTGAGGCCTAGCACCAGTTGGTCTTCTCTCTCTTCTCCTATCAGTCGACAAGGCTTAGCGTCGGTTGGTCTTCTCCCTCTTCTTCTACTAGCCGGTGAGGCCTAGCGCTGATTGGTCTTCTCTCTCTTCTTCTATCACTCGATGAGGCCTAGTGTTGATTCATCTTCTCTCTCTTCTTCTATCAATCGACGAGATTTAGCACCGACTAGTTTTTCCTCTCTTCTTCAGTCAGTTGGCGAGACTTAGCGGCAGTTGGTTCCCTTCCTCTCGTTTCATCTGACATAGTTGGCGAAGCCTAGTGCCTACTGCTTCCTCTCTCTCCCATCTCCTGAAACAGTTGGCGATGTCTAGCACCGACTACATCTCCTCTTCCTTCTTCTCCATTTTCTCTTCCTTCTTCTCTCTCCATCTGTCTATCCCCTTCTTCTCTTTAACCATTCCTCTACTGCTCTCTCGATCGACCAAGAGGAATTGAGGTTTACATCTCATGATAGTCATGTCGTTTAGCTACAATGTTGTAGTGTCAGGTTCTCTTTGCCCGCTTTACTGCCACGACAGACTGACCATTGTGCCTAGCTAGTCGATATCGGTAATAACGTCTAATAGAAAACCCCGTGAGCCGATATCAGTTACCGAGCCCGTTTCGCCACCATGTTACGTCGATTATCCACCAGCCTAGTCACCGCTCTGATCTTCTTGCTTGGTCAAAATCTTCTCTCCCCTCGTCTTTATTTCTTCTTTTTGAATACGCATGCTTGCGTACGTTCATCAAAGAGGAAAAGGGTGAGGCCTGACCAACCTATCCCATAACCTTTTCCATATAGGTGTGTGATTGTAAGAAAGCATAAAATAAGAAGAATACGAGGCAAGGGAGGTGATTCCGAACCAGTTTCATTACTAGGGGGTTTTCTTAGTGATTTAAGAGGGCGCCCACGCGAGGCAGCCTAAGTAAGTCCCAAACCTTTTAAATTCCTCTCTCACCAGTTGGTAACACCTGCCCCCAGGTCTCTCCCAATACCCGAGACTCATGCCGCCCTATCCCCCAAGGATCTGGAGGGCCAGATTGAGGAACCTAATCAGCAGCATGGACCATGGCAGTGCAGTTTAAGGTCATGCAATGCGGACCATGGCTGTGAAGTTTAGGGTCATGCAATGCAAACCATGGCTATGCAGTTTAAAGTCATGCAATACAGACCATAGTTGTGCAGTTTATGGTCATACAATGCGGACCATGGCTGTGCAGTTTAAGTTCGTACAATGCAGACCATGGCTGTGCAATTTAAGGTCATGCAATACGGACCATGGCTGTGCAGTTTAAGGTCATGCAATGCAGACCATGGCTGTGCAGTTTAAGGTCATGTAATGCGGACCATGGCTGTGCAGTTTAAGGTCATGCAATGTGGACCATGACTTTTCAGTTTAAGGTCATGCAATGCGGACCATGGTTGTACAGTTTAAGGTCATGCAATACGGACCATTAAGTGGTGAAGGCATGCGAATCCATGGGGAACAGCGCCGTCACCAGAGACTGGACTCCCTAAGGAGTGAGACTGTGATGCAGGGAATGATCTTCCTAAAGAGGTAGGACAATGGTCCAGAGGGGAGTGCCAAGGTATGCACGCGACACCAAGTGTGGAGTGGCACATGCATCAGTAAGCTTAGGTGATGCATTAGGTCCCTTGGTGAAGCACGCGGCAGTAGGCCCCAACATTCCGTGTGGTGGTGATCTGTGGATGAGGCGCCTGGCAGTGAACTCTAGACGAGACGGGCGGTGATAATCTCTAGACGATATGCATGGCGATGACCCCTGGACAAAACGAGAAGCGATAATCTCTGGACGAGATGCACGACGATAGTCTTTGGTCAAGGTGCTCGGTAAAAGCCTTGATGGGGTGCAAGACACTTAGCCTTTTGATGAGACACGTGATGAAAGTCTTAACGAGGCGTGCGACAATGATGCTTCAGGTCTTGGGCTTGGCCTGCCTCGGCCTTGTCTTATCACCATCAAGAGTTGGGGACTAGAGCGTCACTCTGAGTTTTTCGGGGGCAGTTTGCAGTACCATGGGGTACAAAAAAAGGAGAAACCCTGGTTTATTGTTTTACAAAAGGGTAAAATAGTAGAAAACGTTTTAAAGAGAGAGAGCGAAAGCTTTCTGGTGAGGGTTTTCTGGCGAGCACTTCCTGGCCAAAACTTGCAGGGACAGGTCTTTAGGGATTTTTCTGGCGAGCTTTAGGAGGTGCGAAGCTTAGCAACATGATTGCGAACCTTTACCGGAAGGGTCGAGGCTTTCTGAGCAAGGAACATGGCTTCTCAAGGCCTTAGCAGGATTTGTAGAGACATCCTGCTTAGGTTCGAGTGTTGCTTCGGCCGTTCAACTGCTTAGGTGGAGATCGCAAAGAGTTCAGAGGGCTTTGTCAGCTCTCTGGTTGTTGGAGGAGAAGGAGACGGTGCTGCACTAACTTCACCAGAAACTTAGCAGAATTTTGGTGAGCTTTGGTGAACTGCTGAAGTGGGAAACTAAGGAGAAGGGCAGTCTGCAGGGTCGCAGGGAAGCTTTCGGGGATTTTTGGTGGTTTTCACCAACTCCAGCAACGAGAAGAAGGCAGGAAGGATTTTCCCAATGAACATGAGTGGATTCCGGGTGGAGAGGGGAAACACTAGTGGGAATCATAATGGTCACAAAGACAGAGGGTTGTGGGGGGGCAAACGGTCGCATGAAGGTGCATCGTCGGCGAGGGGTGACTATTGGGGGAATCGAAGAGGCGTCAATGCCCCCCTAAAAATGGGGAACATTGGGAACTGGGGTGCTTCAAAGTCACAGCCATTAAGTCACATGCAGCACCGCCTTCGCACATCCCCAGGTCACACAAGGCGATAGCCAAGCTTGGGGGCTTGAGGCACGCAGCGATAGTCCCACACGGTGTTAGCCTACCGTGGTGATGATACGGCATGCCATTGTGTTGCGCACAAGAATTACCTCGGACGGCAATGTCTTGCGGGGGTCAAGGGTGATGGCAAACGAGGAGGCCATGCAGCCGCGATGTGTAGGAAGCCAAGTCCTCTAGCACAACCATGAAGTCCATATTGTTCTATGGAAGGGCGTCCACTGTGAACAAGGTATGCTCTCCATAATAGGCCAGTTCCTTGCCAGAGAAATCTGCCTTGTATGTTTGACATACTCATTAGATGAATTGAAGCTGACTCGGAAGTGGTTGGCTTTTTCGTTTGGCTTATAACCATTTCCTTGGTGAGGCCAAGGCCAACTTCTCCAAGTGGTTTTGCCACTTCTTAATGGGGCAGGCATTTCTTTGGTGAGTTTGCTTCTTCTGTACGAGGAGGGCATTTCTCTTGGCCTATAACTGTCCTCTTATCCTCATATGCAAGAGCAATGCCACTGGCTTTGTTTTGTAACTGTCCTCTTATCCTCAGATGCAAGAGCTTTGTAACTTCCCTGACAATGGGTCTTCGGTTGTAATTTGCAAATTTTTCTAATGGAATAAAAGAAATGAATTTCCTTTGAGTTGGCTTGATGTTTCCCATCTTTATTTCTATCTTTTTCTTGCACACACTGCACTTCATTGCCATGCTAGGGATGGTCCTTCTTTAAATATCACTCGTTGATAGGGAGCATTGCCTCTTCTCTGTCGGAGTTCGTCAATATATAGGCCCCACTAAGTGTAACCTTCTTGATTATGAATGGACCCTCCCACTTAGACTCGAACTTTCCCTTAAGTGAATGAACGAACCTAGACAGACTTGTTAAAGGCTCTCTTCATTCTTCCTTGAATGAGATCGAGGTTCTGTTGGGCTTCTAGTCTCTTCTCATCAAGGGCATCCAGCTCTTGGTAGCAGAGCCTGACCCTCTTGTCCTCAGTTTGTCCCTGATGTATAGCAACACGGAGTGAGGGTATTTGAATTTTGAGGGGTGGGACCGCCTGAACCCTATAGACCAGGGAATAAGGGGTGGAGTTCGTAGCATTACGAGTGGTAGTGCGATAGGCCCACAGAGCCTCAAGCAATTTCTCGTGCCCGTTCTTCTTTGAATTTGACACCGATTTCCGGAGCACCCCACACAAAGTCTTGTTGAATGCCTTAGCTAACCCGTTGGCTCGAGGGTAGTACATAGTCAAGTACTTCCACTCAAAATCGAACTGGTTGACTAGGCGATCCACATGCTGGCTCCTGAACTGAGGGCCATTATCAGAAATTACTCGGTTCGAGACCCCAAATAGGTAGATGATGTGGTGCACAATAGTCCTTGGAACCTGTCTGAGAAGGACGTCCTCAGTCCATTTGGAAAAGTAGTCTGTCACCGCAAGGATGAAGGAGTGACCGAAAGTAAAAGGAGGGTCGATGGGTCCTACAATGTCCATGCCCCATTGGGAAAAGGGTCGTGATGTCACTGTAGGATGGAGAGGCTCTGGGGGCTGATGAATGAGACTCTAGGGGATTTGACACACATGGCATCTTTTGCTGTAATTTTGGGCGTCAGCCACCATGGAAGGCTAGTAATAGCCGAGTCTGTGTATGCACTCGTAGAGCTTGAGGCTGGACTGATGCAGCCCGTAGATGCCCGAGTGTACTTCTTCGAGTACTTTGCTTGCCTCTTGTGCATTGACACATCTGAGGAGGGTTCCGTCAAATGACTGACGAAAGAGGACATCCCCACCAAGAAGGGTGTACTTTGTGGACATCCGTGGTACGCCGATGCGTTCTGCCTGATCTTGAGGCAACCTGCCATGTTTTACAAAGTCCATGATAGGCTCCCTCCAATCTTCTACTTTTGCACACATCGGGTCAAAGAATCCGGGCTCCTGCTCCCTGACCTTGGATTCTTTTCCTTGGGAAATTTCCTTCTCTGTCTTGATGACATCCCAATCCGCGAGAAGTGCCTCGAATGGGTAAGGCGCACACTCAGGGAAGACATCCCTCTCATCGTCTACGTCAACTTCGGTTCTCAAGTCGACATGTCTCCACTTGATTACCCAGACTGGAGTGGGCCCCGTCAAAGAAAATTAGATGGTGGCGCCGAGCTTCGAGAGTGCATCAGCCTGCGAGTTTAGCCTTCTAGGGATATGACTTAGGGAGAAGTCGTCGAACTGAGCCATATAAGTTTTGGTTGTGTCATGATAAGGCTTGAGAGTATCTTTCCTTACATCATAAATTCCAATTTGCTGCCGAATGACCAGCTCAAAGTCACCAAAGATATTTAGCTGCTCTAAGTCTAGCTCCTGGGTGATCTCCAGTCCGATTATGAGGGCTTGATACTCAACTTCATTATGAGAAAATGCCTCTACAAGTGAGAACGATAGAGGAAATATTCCTCCATTAGGAGTCAGGAACATGACTTCGGTGCCCCCTCTATCAAACTGGAATGCCCCGTCAAAGTACATCTCCCACGGTCGAGTTAGCATCGCACAGAAACTTATTCATCCGGGAGATCGCTTGACAGGGGAGATTCTGAAGGGACTGGGTGAGCCGCAAGGAAGTATTCTAGGGTTTGACCTTTAATTGCCTTCTGTGGTACATACGTGATGTCGAACTCCATTAGCAATAGTGCCCGCTTGGCCAAACGTCCTGACAAGCATGGCCGGGTCATAAGAAACTTGACCGGGTCTGCTTTGGAGAATAACTTGACTTCGTGGCTGAGCAAGTAATGACGGAGCTTCTGTACCGCAAAGATTAAGGCTAGGAACAGTTTTTCGATGGGAGGGTAATTCTTCTCGGCCTCTTGCAATCTGCAGCTGAGATAATAGAGCGTTGTCTCTTTCCCTTCATCATTGTTCTATGCCAGGAGTGCCCCGAGTGACTCGTCAAGAGTGATCACGTACAGGATGAGAGGCCTTCCTAACATTGGCATAGAAATTACTGATGGATTCAACAAGTACTACTTGATGTCCTCGAGCGCAGCTTGGCACGCTTCATCCCATATGAAGGGAGTATCCTTCTTCAAGAGGTGTGAAAAGGGTCTGCATCGCTCTGAAAGGTTCGAAATGAATGTAGGCGAGTTGTCCTTGGAGAGCCCGCCGTTCATGGAGGGTTGTAAGCAGTGGTGGCATGTTTTGAATTGCCTTGATTTTGACTGGCTTGATCTCCAGCCCACAGTATCTCACGATAAACCCTAAGAATTTTCTTGAGCATAAGCTAAAGGCACATTTCAAGGGGTTCATCTTGAGCTGGTGAAGCCGCAACCGCTCAAACACCTTTTTAAGGTCTTGCACATGAGTGGCTTTTATTTCAGATATTACCACCAAGTCATCCACATAGCACTCGACCTCCTTGTGAATCATGTCCTTAAAGATAGTTTTCATGGCTCGCTGGCACGTGGCGCCAATATTCTTTAGCCCAAAGGCATCACAGTGTAGCAAAAGACTCCTTTTGGAGTCAAGAATGCAGTGGCCTCCTCAACCTCTAGCGCCATCCTGATTTGGTTGTAACCAAAATAACCATCCATAAAGGAGAAGATTTGGTAATGGGCCATGGAGTCAACAAACATCTCAGTGAGCGGCAAGGGAAAATCGTCCTTGGGACAAGCAGTGTTCAAGTCACGAAAGTCGATGCAGACCCTGATTTGGCATTCTTCTTCTTGACTGGGATGAAATTCGCCAGCCATCTTGGGTATTTGACTTCACGCATGAATCCAACATGCCTGAGCTTATTCACCTCAGGATCGATCTGCATCTCGAGGTTGAGCCTAAACCTTCTTAATTTGTGCTTCATGGGTTTGATGGTTGGATCAATGCCGAGGTGATGGACCGCAGTCTGAGGGTCTAGAACAGGCATCTCATAGTAAAGACAGGTGAAGACGTCCTGATTTGCTCGCAGAAGGGAGATATAGCTTTCTTTCTCCTCCGAGGACATCTTTGCTGAGATGAAGGTTGGCCTTGGGTCGGCCTCATCCCCCAAGTTGATCTCTTCCAGCTCATCAACCGTAGCCTACCCGCGCTCTTCCCACTCTTCAGGAGCCTCCTGAAGCTCCTCGTCGGGGGACTAAGGGTTTTCTTTGATCTCGAATGTGGCCACCCATGATCCTGACATCTCCGCCTCTAAGAGGGGCTGTCACACCCCAAGAAATTTCAATACAGATATTCTTGAGATGTGACAGTCCAAAAGATATATACATCTCTTGATAGGACAAATTTACAGTGGTGAGGTCTTACAAAGTAAATAAAGAAAGCTAGCACAACAACAATATCTTCCAAGGTTGATCTTGACTAGCACTCAAAATGAATCCGCAGTTATCTTGAAAAAATGTTTACCATAGTTTGATGAGTTTGGCTACTCAGTAAGTGATCATCATAATCCTAAAAATACTCATGGTTGAAAGATATCAATATTTTCAAAAAGGAATCTATTAACAGAAATGCATCAACAGTTTCACTTTCAATAAATTCATAATTAAGTATAATCCGAATAATTGAAATGCATATAACACTTTAACGGCAATGCATAATTCAAAAGATTTCACAAAATACCCTACTGACGTCCCAAGTAGGTCACCTATATACCCCATCCACGTCATGATGGGTCCACTTAATTCCTATCGGCATCCCAGATAGGTCCACTTAATCCCTGCAGGTCCACTTATACCTCACCGACGTACCGGATGAGTCCACTTAATCCCTACCGGCGTCCCGGATATGTCCACTTATACCTCACCGGCGAACCGGATGAGTCCACTTGTATACTTAAATTATTTCTAAATCTCTTTAAACATTCGAAAGCAGCAAATATCATGTACTCAACATATCACTGAAATCGTTAATATGAATTTCACTGACACCATTAATAACAGTCACTTTCAATAACATTTCAACTAATCAAATATTTTGGGCTCAAATTTAGAAAGGTAGCAGTTCGTAAAGATATTCTAGCATAATTGCCAATCTAATATGTATAGAAAAACTCTTATAGAAATTCAAGAATACGGAATTATCACAATTTATGGGATGTTAAGTTGCAAATAAACATTTCACAACAATGCTATAATCAAATGCAAAAATATCAATTTTCAGATAATAAGGCAGTCATTTGCACATGAAATTTACAATTTCTTAATATTTAAAAACAGTAGAAAGAAATCTCACAATTTTACTAAAAGCATAAATATCACATTTATTTCTAATAATTTGATAGTATCTAAAATTTTTTAACAATAGACAAGAAAAATAAATAAATTTATTTTTCTAAGAATTTGCAACATTTAAAATTTCTGACATAGATAAAATATCACAATTTTTATTAAAAAGATTATTTTTCAAGATAATGAGGTCGTGTGCGCATAAAATTTATCGCGCCTAAAATTCATGATAATAAGCAGAAATAATTATTTCATTTTATTTTTTAAAAGAATGGATTATTTTTCGAGACAATGAGGTCACTTACACACAAAACTTATAAAATAAAGATCCTAGATGGAAATATCACTATTTATTAAAAACAGACTATTTTTCAGGAAGACGATGTCACTTACACACAAATATTTGAGAGGGAGCTTACGATAAAAATTCGGCTAGAGAGAGGAGTTCACTGTGTTTCGACCAGAGAGAAAAATCTCATAAGTTTTCTAAGGTAGGAGTCCTCACCTCTCTGAATTTAAATTCTACTAATATATTGTTTTATTCTTTTATTACGTTACAGGTGTGAGCGTTAGCTTATCCTTTAAACGACTGAAGCCCATGTCCTTTAGTGGACGTGGCAAGAGCAAGGAAGCAACAAAGCTTTTAAACCAAAAGCTTTTAAAAGTAACGATGGTCCCTAAAGACCATCATGTTCAAACGATTTGTCATGTATTAAAAGTTTCCCTTTTTTTTTTTTTTTTTAAAAAAAGTTTAAGATTGTTACAAGGGCACAACGTGGGAGAGGACTGATCTCTGGGTGGTCCAGGCGATGGAACGGTCGGCTTCAAGCAAGGGGTCCATGACCTCATGATTGGGCTCACTCGGTACTTGCCCCGTGCTGGGCTACGCCTCATGTACTTGGATCATGTGATAGACCTCGTGAGAGCAGGAGCTCGAAGGTGGTTCGGTTTTGGCCCATGTTGCCAGGGCATCGATGGCTATAGAGAATCCTACCGCCTGGACCAGTATTTCTCTGAGGCGTTGTTGCTGCGGCATGGTGAGGCTGGTGCCTCCGAACTCTTTGTTTAGAGTGTCGAAATCTGGACATCGCCGAGTGATACCTACAGAAGGAATAGAGGAGGGGAAAGGAGAAGAAGAGTTAGAATGTCCAGACAGCTTTTTACGTCGTCGTTGGAATTGGACGTTTGCAGGGGGTATTTAAGGTCATGCCCTAGCTTTGACCGTTGTGGGATGCTTTTAACGTCGTCACCCATTTTGGCCGACTCCTAAGATATTGGTAACTCAAAGCCATCTGCCTGATTGAACGATAAGATGAGGCGAGTTGTGCCTGGGATGAAATCCCGCAAGGTTGGCAGCTGAAAAAGGGACTTGAGGAGTTCTTCCTCGACTAGTGGCTGAGGAAGATAATTCCTTCGACGGGCTGACTTAGGTGCTCACCATCTCCTTCGAGATCCCTGAGGGGGTGCTTGAACCACCCCATCAGACTACTGAGTGGCCCTAGCTTGGTGGACTGTCTCACGTTTCAGGGATTTGAGCCTACTTTGCCCATGGTAGACTTCTCAGGGCTGAGAGGTCGAGGGCTCTGAAAGGTCCAGTGCATGCTCATGAAGGGTTTGTACCGAGGCTTCCTCTTAAACGGGAGCGAGGGCTTGGACGTGTTCTGAGAGAACCACACATATGATGTGGCCTTGCTGGACTTTCTTCGTGACGATGGCCTCGAACCCAGTGCACTCCTGGAGTTCGTAATCCCACACTTGGTGACAGGGACATCAGAGTTTTTTCGTGCCCCGGGCAAGACGCTTAGGCTGTCTAGCTGACTTGGGGGTGACAAGACCCTATTAGAGCATTGCCTCAAAGAGGGCCTACAGGGGGTCTTGCACAAGCAAAAGAGGGGCCTAAAGGTGTCTTGCCGAGTCGCCCTGAACCTCCTGACACTGCTGCATCTTTTCTGCCAATAGTTTATGGAAGCCAGTGCACTCACTGATGTCATGACCTCGTATCTGGTGGTACGCGCACTAGAGGTTCTCGATCCCTGAAGGCAGGAACTTGGGCTGCCTTGTCGGCTTTAAGGGGGCGATCCCTTCTTCGAGCATTATAGAGAAAAATGGATGAAGAATAGAGGGTGCCCCGTTGTCCTCTTGGATCGTGACCATGTGAGATACCTCAACTGCCTCGAATGCTTTTTTCAACTCCTCGAGCTTTATCTAACCCTTGTTGATAAGGGCCTCGATAGTGTCGTTGAGCTTGTAACAGTCATGAGTGGGGTGGGCTACTCTCCTATGATAAGCGCAGTATTTCTCATTCGACTCCTGCTCCGGTGACTCTACAGTGGTGACCTCTGACAGCTGGATCATGTTTTGTTCTAACAGCAGTTGGAGCAGTGTCGGGGTTCACTTTGTGTCAAAAGGGTAAACTTTATTTTGGTGATGGGTCCAGTAGTCGTTCCGCTTACCATTTTTAGAAGGCAGGACCGCATTATAGGACTGTTGTTTGCCCCTGGCCTGAGACGTCTGTGCTTTAGAGAGGTTGAGAGTTTGGGGAGCCGTGCCATTGGTGTCAGTCACGATGACAGCCACGCTGATCACTGCCTTTTGATTGCCCGACTATTGGAGCGAGAGTTTGAGCTGGAGGATTGCTGACGAGGGTTGCCATGGTGCTTGAACAATCCTTCGATACAAACTGCCTTAGAGATGAGCTCTGACATGGAGGGGGGATTGGATGCCTCGACATGTAGGGTGATCTCGGGAAGCATGTTTCTTATGCAGGTCCGGACTACTTCCTTCTCGGTCATGGGGGTGACGTGAAAGGTCTCCAACTCTCTCCATCCGGTGATGACCTTGTCAACCGGTGCACCAGGGTCATGCATCAACATGAGGAGCTCGATGGTAGAACAATGCTCCATTTCTTGCTAAGTGTGCACCGAGTTTTGTGACAGCCGAGCATACCACTGGAAGGCTGGTCCTTTGAGAGTCTTGATGAACTGGCGAGAGAGGAGACGTCCGTCAGTTGTCGTCTCCCAACAAACCGCTTGGAAGTGGGTCGTATGCTAGTGAGGACACGTGGTACCATTGAACAGGGGAAGTTTAACCTTTTGGTAGTTCGAGGGAAACGACACTTGGTCAATGTAAGAAGGATATGGCTTTTGGTAGAGTGACGTCTCCTGCATGCCCAGGACCTTGTTCTTGAGGCTATAGCCCACCATATCATCTATGTCAGTTTGGGAGACCCCGCAAGAAGAGGACATACTTTGGGAGATTGGAGGCGGAGTCTGCCTAAGAGCTATGTCCTTACCGGTCGGGGAATCAGATAAAGAAGGAAACCTGGAGGCCTCTAAGTGCTCCATCTTTCGATGATGGCTTGCATCATTTCCTTGAAATTTTTCATCCTCTCCTCTTGAGCGTCGTTCGGGTCATTAATCACCATGAAACTGTCTGTTTCTTCTGAGAGGCCAGAGTCAGGTGATGCAGCGGACTACCGAGGCTGGCGAGCCGTACGTGGTAAGTAAGTCTGGAGGGGCTCAGGTTGCCCCTACTGGACCCGAGCTTTGTATGCCGATCCTGTGAGGACAGGTTCTTGACGGTCTTGGGACCATGACTTCTGGATGGTGATCACCGAACAATATTCCTGGACTTGCTCAAGTTCCAGAGTTTGAAGAGGAAAGAAGGGATTGCAAGTCATGAGGTCATTAGGGGTGGTGACCTCGACTGCCTTGGAGGTTTCCCTGGTTAGGATCTGCAGGCCTCTTTTCTGCTTGATCCTGAGGCGGCTGTGGACCCCATTCCAGAACCGAGCCTGAGACCTAGACTGCCCCGTTTTCGTTGAACATGTGAGGGCCATGTCTATGAGCTGGAGCAGGGAGTGGGGCCCAAGGATGGAGGGCAGCTTGGGTTTTTGTCTTGGAGGCTGGAGGCCTCTGTCTGACATCAAGACGTTGCCTTGAATTCCTTTGTGAGGCCCGGGTGTTCGGTTGACCCGCGGTTGGCTCAAGATGGTACTCTTAGGGAAGACCTTTGAGTATCAGGGCTCGAGGTGCTTGCATGGCATTGGGGAAGTGGTGAAGGAAGAAGCTAGTTTGTGACTCCACCTGAGTCTGGATCCGAGAGAGACCCTCAAAGATGGTGCGTGTGCACATTTAGGGTTAGCCGTCCGAGTGACTAAGGGGTCAGCCTTGGCTCAGACAATGGGTTTGACAGGAGGAGGCCAAGACCCATGAGCCTGTGTTTTTGAGGGACGAGGCAAGAGCTTGTCTCTCACAAGGTGAAGCTGTGTGTATTGATAGGGAAGACGGAACGGTCGACCCCCCTGTGTTAGAGGTGGCATAGAGCTAGCGCTGCCTTGAGCTATGGAAAGCGAATGCATGGAGTACGCCAGTAGGAGTGCTACCCATGCAAGGGGTGGAGTGTCCACCAGGGTGAGAAAGCGAGGAGGCAGGGAACTTTAAGTCCCCACTTGCACCAATCCAGGTGAGAACCTGGGAGCTGGATCGTGAGTCCTGACTCAGAAAGAGAGTAGGGAAGGAGGCTTGAGCGACTTGCTTCCCTAAGACAGCCACGGCTATATGGATAAGGAAGTCCCCGACTCGGAAGAACGGGTTGAACAACCCAGGTGCCATAGAAATAGGTGCAGAAAGTAAAAAGGAAATTAGTCAAACAAGACCGAACCGACTAAGGGGTAGTAAGTCTAAAGTGGAGTTGTCAAGCTGGTTAGGTGCCTCGATCTTGCCTTCGAATATAGGTGATCTGGCGACATGTGTCTCAGGTTTTTGGTGAACCTGAGATTTGAGATCGCTCTCGAAACCTTGCTCGAGGGCAAGGGCAGGTATGCCAACCAATGAGAGAGGAATTTTAGGTGGGTTCGGGACTTACTCGGGCTGGCTCACGTGTTTGCCCTTTTAGATCACGAAAAAAGCTCCTCAGTTGCTTGAGTGGGATCAGAATCGCCTCCCTTGATCTGTAATCCTCTGGGTTTTCTTTTTGCACAACACTTCTATGATTCATTTGTAAGACAAGTGGGTCGAATGGACCCACCCTTGTCTTAGGGCAATGCACGTTCACATGAGCAGGCGATGAAGTGTAAGGTTCGGTGAAAGATAGAAATGAGAAGAGAGCTTGACGTGGGGCTGAGACTAGCTTGACAACCAGAAATTATCAACTCAGAGTGGTAGCAAGACGTGCATGGTTCTCAGAACCAGCACGGCGGTAATATTACTTGAAACCGAGGTCGGCGGGTTGGTGATAGGCTAGGTCTACCCTCAATCAAGTGAGAGGAGAAAGAGGTGAAGCGGCATCAAAGAGAAGGTGAAATCCGGGCATCAATAAGCATCAATAGGGTACAAAATGACAGATTTTTCCTTTCCTAACAAGTCGTGGAATTTCAGAATAGTCCATGTGTTGCCCTAGGACTTGTGTGATCTTGCATGGCTGATCCGGGGTCGTTTTAATGCTTGGTTAATCATAAAATGATTGTTTTCTTGTAGGACTCGGCATGGCGATCGATTTGATACCAACTTCGAGCCATGGATCGTGTTTTTAGTACATGATCATGGGACTTGAAATTTGAGTAGATCTTGAAACTTTGGATCGATAGTGTGTTCGTTCCTTGATGTTTTTCTGTGTTTTCTTCGCTGAATCACACTGAGCATGCCACTAGGATCACGGGGCACCAAACGCAGCTCGATTCCATGGTCGAACGAAGATTTTGCAAGTTTGGAATTTTGGCCAGAATCAAGGATTTTGATGGTGGAATTTACAGTTTGTTCTTTGACTTCGTGTGTAGAATCCGACCGTTAATCATGTACAAGGTTTGGGTCAAAGATGGCTCAAGACCTTACGCCCGCAATGGAATTTGTCTCGTGTCAATCGGGCTCGCGAGCGGTCTGATTTGGTCACTCGAGTGAGGCACAATGCTATTAAATTTCCTGCACTTTTCTTCACGAATCAGCAACTTCTCTGTAGCTTTTCTTTGCACTCTAGTATCATCACAGCCACATATCAAATCGTTCGTCTTGACTAAACGAACATGCTCACCAAATTTGAGCGCGATCCAACTTAGAACGAGTGAGATATGAGCGTCAAAAGTCACTGGTCATGACTGTCCCTTCAATGGTGTAGTGTTGCAGGGTCGCCGCATGGGAAGAGCGTGCGGCTTCTCCTGTCTCACTCTTTTGTCTATAACTTCTTGGAATGTCCGTTTCAGCTGAAACTTGACCCTTGGAGGTTTTCAACCATGCCAGATCCAATGGTGGTGGCCTCATAATAATTTGAGACACTAAAAATGTAGCTCTAGTTAAAGAGGTCCGTTTCAGGGTGCTAGAGATCGATTCTGTCGAAACTATTTTTCAGTCTGCACTGCCTTAAACATGTCAGAACGCGACGAAACTTGGCAAGAGACTCTTGAGAGACCTCAGGAAGATCTTGGCCAGCTCTAGGGTTGTTCTGATACTATCTGAATTTCCACTACTTACAAGTCCTTTATTGAGCGGGGGCCCCATGTTGATGAAAAATACCTTCCAACATAGTGTAAAACCCACCCTTTTATGATAAGTTTGGCCCAGAATGGTCCCAGAGGGTTCGATTGAGCCAAAATTTGGTACCTAGGAGTTTTTCAATATTACGGATCCAATGGCGGTGGTCTAATACTATTTTGAGGCCCAAAAAATCTGGATATAGTTATAAGGTCTATTTTCAACATGAAATGAATCAGATTTCAAAACCATGTTTTGTTTAGATCATATCAAAACTCATCAAAATGCGACGAAACTTGCAGGTGTCCTTAGGGTATCCAAAAAAATCCTCTAATGAAATGTTAGGCCATTCTGACACTTCTTTAAAGGTCACCCAGTTTTAGGCTTATTACTACAGTATTCCCGTGGTTTGGCGGCGCCTTGGACACCAATGGGACCAGGTTACTACTAGCTCTCTCTTTATTAGCCCCAGGGATACAAGTACATCAAAAATGACATATAACACTCTTGTTTTACGGGCATATCAAAATTGATAGGAAACATGTCAGAGGCCACTGCATCCATGGGAACACTGTAAAGTGGTTCCTCTTGAACTGTGATCATGTGTGAAGCCTCCATTGTTTCACTGGTCTTTTTGGACTCATTTGATTCAAGTCTCTCTTCTTCCTTCTCACTGTAAGAAGTAGAAGGTGCTTTGGTGGCATTTTTAGGGTTACTAGATTGGGTGGTTTGCGAGTTCGAACTGATACATTCACTATAATTCGTCTTTCAGCTATAAACTCTTATACGAATGTCCTAAAACTTGAGAAGTAGGATATCTGATGGCCCCACACCTAATATAATGAGCACCAGAGATTTTTCAGTTCCTTGAATCCTTGGTTGTCTTGATGAGATCGGGGTAATCAACCATTGTAATCCCATCATTACAAAAGGGGGTACTTCTTCCAGCTGCAAGGTCTGCACCCGCTCTTCTTCAACTGTGACTATTGTACGTCATTTTTGACATATTTACATCTCCCACATGAACAAGTCTGTGACATTGTGTTTCGGGAGCAGCTTCAATGACCCATGGTGTCTTTTGCTGAAACCAGGAAAAGCCCAGATCCATATATGTTCTAGATCACGCCAACCTCGTCATTTTGACCTTAGGCATGCAATGTGGCTCAACCTAGAGTCAAATTTCTCTTGGAAAGTAGGTGCCTGCGAAACCATAAAAACCAGAGTTTAAGAAGAACAAGCCTCGAATCCAATGAAGCACTGCTCGACATCCACGCATCAGATCACTACGGGGACAAGTTCAATGCAACCACCTCGCAAAGAGCTGCAAACTGGTATAAATCTTACATTCAATCTGAGATCCGATGGATGCAATTCCCCAGATCATTGTTTGAGGGAATTTTTCATTACCTTGTATCCCCGATGCGGAATAAAGAGAAGCCAGGACAATAAAGCCCTAATCCAGAAGCAAAATTTCCAATAGTCTCATAATGGCCCAAGACGGATTAAGAATGTGGATAAAGGTCTCTTAAGAACACCTGCCAAGTTTTGTCGCAATCTGACGAGTTTAAGGCGGTGCAGATGCAAAAACAGTTTTGGGAAAATCAGCCTCTACAATCCTGAAATGGACCTTATAACTACAACCCTATCACAAGAGCGTCAAATGACCGTGTGACTATTTTCATTGGATCCAAAACATCCGTAAACCCTTAAGGACCAAGTTTCGACTTGATCAGATGTTCTTGGACAAAGTTATGGCCACATTACCTGAAATGGGTAGGACATACATTATTACAGTACACCCTCAGTGAACCAGTTTCCATTAATGAAAACTGTGTTCATGGGTTTCAGGCTCAGCGTTGAAATATTGTATCTCTCATCCCAAGCTGGATCGAGCTCAAAATTTACATTTGTGTTCGTCTCGTCAACCCGAGCATTTTGATATGTGGGCATGACCCATGTCATGGCCCTAAATGGGAGAAAAACAAGAGAGAAGATCGTGATTCAAGGCAAGGTTGTAAGCTTTCAAGCAGGAGCACACCTCGATCGAGAGGCCACATCATGATGCTTGCACGTCAGATCGGCCCAAACCAGACCCATTATGAGCACAAGGTTCGCAGCTTCATTAGAGCCGAACCTCGCACGTGATGGACGGTCAGATTTGATGTGCAATGAGTACAAATTTATGAACTTTTCGGCCACTAGAAACCAAATTCCAGCCAAAATATAAAAAGTGGAAAATGGTCGTTCGGACACCAAATCAAGCCACGTTCATCGTCAAACACTCATGAAAACTTGCACGTCGATATTCAGCGAAGAAATCGTCGAATAACGTCGAGAAACACGTGGTCTTTAAACAAAGATCGCATGTTCCTCGTGATTTTGCACTTCGTGATCGTGGCCCAAAGACCCGATCCATGGCTCGAAAGTGGTATCAAAACGACGATCTTCCTGAGCCGATCAAGAAAAGAATCATCTTTCGGCCAAACGGAGACCGGAAAGACCCCGAATCAACTCAGGAAGATCGCAAGAGTTCTTGAGCACAGCAGGGACTCAATTAGAATTTCATGGATTGTTGGTGCAGGGGGGAAATTGTCATTTTGCCCCATTTTCTAATATTTTTTTTAATTATTTTAATGCCTAATTTTTTACAATTAGGTCAACCTTTGATTGTACACCCACCTTTGGGCCCCACTTCTATATAAACAAGCACGCACCACATGTAAAAGGACCCAAGTTTTCATCAATAAAGACTACTCTTTTGCTTGAGATTTTGGTCACGTCTTAGAGAGAGAGAGAGGAGAGAGAAGACTTTTGGTAGTACCCTCAGGCATAAGGTAAATTTTCTCTCTTCCTTCTCTTTCTTTTTTCTCTCTTCTTTCTATCTTTTTTCACTCTCTTCTCTCTCTTCTCTCTCTTCTCTCTTCTTTCTCTCTTCATTCTCTCTCTTCTTTCTTCTTTCCTTTTCTTTCTCTCTCTTCTTCCTTTTCTTCTCTCTCTTTCCTTTTCTCTCCTCCTTTCCTTTCATTCTCTTCTCTTTCTTTTTCTCTCTATTTCTTTTCTCATCTCGTGTTCTTCTCTTCCTCAATCTGCTTGCGGTAATGCATCCAATCGAGCATGACGATCACTTCTTTCCCTGTCTATCCCGCACGGCCGTGCAAATGCCGAGTGTGATCTTCTTCTCTTCCTCAGTTTGTTGCGCACGACAGTGCATACTGCCGAGCATGACGATCCTTCCCTGTCCATTGCGCATGGCAATGCAAATGTCGGGCGTGATCCCCTTCTCTTTCTCAATCTGTTGCATGTGGTAGTGCATACTGCCGAGTGTGACGATCCCTCCCTATCCATTGCGCATGGCAGTGCAAATGTCGGGCATGATCTCCTTCTCTTTCTCAGTCTGTTGCGCAGGGCAGTGCATACTGCCGAGCTTGACGATCTCTTCTCTCTGTCTGTTGCGCAGGGCAGTGCATACTGCCGAGCTTGACGATCTCTTCTCTCTGTCAGTTGCGCATGGCAGTGCATACTGCCGAGCGTGACAATCTTCTCCTCCTCTATCTGTTGCGCACGGCAGTGCAAATGTCGTGCGTGATTTTCTCTTCTCTCTTATCAGTATCACAAAATGATAGTATCAATATCACGGAATGACAATATCAGTCTCATAGAATGGCAGTATCAGCATCACATTTTAACAATATCATATTCAAAAAATAACAGTGTCCATATCACAGAATAACAGTATCAAATTCACAGAATAACGGTGTCCACATCACAAAATGAGTGTTATAGCTGCAATTTCAAGTCGTGACATCTCGTCGTAAATAGGGTCATAACTTTTGCTTCGCTTGGAATTTGAAGACGGTTCAAAGAAAATTTTTACACTAAACACACCTATCTTTCAAATGGGGGTGGTTTGAAACAATTGGACCTTGTTAGGCCC
The DNA here is from genome assembly GCF_000471905.2 of Amborella trichopoda. The sequence goes on along the minus strand of NW_006494910.1, from coordinate 5,580,099 downwards.
CTCAAAAGTTCAAAAGAATGGAGATATTTTACCTGAAATCTGCTGTGAAGTAAGGCAATGACATGTCTTTAAAATTTACTCTATAACTCACAATCAAGAAGAAATTCAAAAAAGTGCTCAACATGTGAATTTAATATTCTCATGAACCGTTCAAATGGCAGTGGTTTGGAAGAAAATGGACCCTTTTTTATCAGTCAAAATCCGTCGCGACAGAGGCATAAATTCTGAGTTTTATAAAAGCTTTCCACAGTAACATATTGTTACGATTAATCATACAACTCTCAAATTAGGGTGAATTTTGAAAGGTGCTAACATGTAATCTCAATATTGCTTAAAAATATTTCATAAGGTAGTGGTTTGGAAGAAACGGACCTCATTTGGTTAGTCAAAACCCTTTGACATTAGAGACATCAGTTCTATGTTTTTACCAAAAATGTCCACAGTTATCTACTGGCATGTTTAGAAGTATAAACTTATATAAATAACAAATCAGAGCAAGATGTGAATATGAACCTTAAGATAAACTCAAAAATATTTCTAATGGCAGTGATTTTGTGTCGTTTGGACTTCAATTGCTTAGTCAAACTCTCAGTACAACAGAAGCAACATTCTTGAAAATTATCACAATCTGCTAACAGTGACATATACACAAAATGAGCATATCTTCCAAACTATCAAGAATCTCAACTAGTTATAAACACCAAACTTGAAGTAGACTCACAGATATTTAAAATGGTAGTGATTTAAGGACAATTGGATATCATTTTCTTAGTCAAAATCTCATCACAAAAGCACATAAATTCCCTGAAAAATCACAGTACAAACATGGCACATTCCAAAGACTATTCCATAACTTCAAATCCATACAAGATAACAACATGAAACCTTTTCTATCTTAAACTAAACTCATACAAGCATCATTCCACAGAATTTTAGGATCCACAAGAATGATAACAATGCCCAACTTATCATACAAAGAAGATCTAATGCTGAAAAAACAGAACACAAACATACATGCTTAACTTAAAACCTAATCCATGCTTTATTCATGCTTAAATCACACGTTATTCATGCTTAATTCATGGAAATTCATACTTAAATCTCATACTTTCATACATAAAAATCATACTTCGTACTATGGATACATAATAGCATAGTCTACTTACCTTGTGCTTCAATGGTGATCCCAAGTCCTTCACACAGCTCACTCTCCAAGCTTCTCCCACAAAGCTCAAAGGGGCTGGAAATGCGAAGTGATCAAGAGGGAGAATGAACATGGCATATGAGAGAAAGGTTTTATGCTCCAAAGGTGAGAGGTGGCCTCATTAATGCGCCAAGTGGCACTCTCAAAGTCATGCAGCTAGCCAAGTGGTTGACAATTACTCACAAGTCGCAATCATGCACAATATAAAAAGGTTACCCCCTGGCATTCACGCACGATGTTACACAATACACGCACGGCGATACCCCAATTCACGCGTGGTGTTACACCCACGGCGTTGTTCAACTATGCGCGCGGCGATAGCCTACACACACATGGCGTTAGTCTTTCCTCTTACACTCGCGGCGTTGGTCCCTTTACGTGCGGCGTTCGCCCTTCACGGGCACGGTGTTGCTCCTCGACGTGCACGGCATTACTCCTCCACGCACCTGATGTTTCTCCCTTACGCGCGCAGCGTTTTTCCCTTACGCGCTCGTCCTTGCCTCTTACGCTCGCAGTGATAGCCCTTTACGCATGCGGCGTTGCTTCTTGCACATGCGACGATGAGCCCTTATGCTCACAACGATGCCTCCTCACGCTCACGGCATTGCCTCCATTCACGTGCGGTGCCACCTCTTTTTCATTCGCGGTGATATCCTTACGCACACAGCGTTAGCCTTCTCCCTTAGTGTCGAGCGTGTGCTTGCTTCTCTCTACTGTCGTGAGTGTCTAAGTCCAGAAAATTGGGGTCCTTACATCATCCCCCCCTTAAAAAGGATTTTGTCCCCATAATCATACTTATGACACCCAATAATCAGGGGAGGGCACCCACTCATCCACTACTGTCGCATATAATTATCTATAGGCTCATCTCCATAAATCACAAGGTCTATATTTCATATCTTACACACAGTGTCGTGCACTAACCATTCAAATGCCTTAGCATTTCAAACATTCCATCAATCTATTCAACCATCACTAACAAGTTGACACACTCATAAACATAAATCAAGTCATTCAACTCTGGGCAATCTCATCAGTTCAGCCACTACCAGCTGGCGATCAGTATTAGGCTCTAATTAGGTCCGACAATACTTACAAAGTTGCGCCTTATCAATATCAATCGTGCAATGCACTCAAGGCACGCATCACAAAATCATAGAGTCACAACACTAGGTCCAGCAATACACTCAAAGCAGGCATCTCGCTACAATTAATTATAAGGTCAGGTCCTGCTACAAGCTTAGAGCAGGCATTCCATCGGTATCTGTCACAATAATCAGGTCCTACAATACGCTAAAAGTAGGCACCCTATCAGTATCAATCACAATAGTTGAGTCCTATAATACGCTCAAAGTAGTCACCCTATCAGTATCAATGACAATAGTCGGGGTCCTACAATACGCTCAAAGTAGGCACCCTATCAGTGTCAATCACGATAGTCGGGTCCTATAATACGCTCAAAGTAGGCACCCTATCAGTGTCAATCACAGCCATGCAATACTCTCAAAGCATGTGCCACAGACTCACAAAGCTAGGCCCTACAATACACTCAAAGTAGGCACATTACCATCATCACAAAATCAGGCCCTGCAATATGCTCAAAGCAGGTACATAATTATCACAAGATCAGGCCCTACAATACGCTCAAAGTAGATACCTTACCATCATTACAAAGTCAGGCCCTGCAATACGCTCAAAGCAGGCACCTAACTATCACAAGGTCAGACCCTACAATACGCTCAAAGTAGGCACCTTACACTCATCACAAAGTCAGGCCCTACAATATGCTCAAAGCAGGCAGCTGACAAATCACCAAGTCATGCCCTGCAATACACTCAAAGCAAGCACCTCGATGTTATCAATCACATAGTCAGGCCCTACAATACGCTCAAAGTTGGTACCTAACAAATCACAAAGCCAGGCCCTACAATACTCTCAAGGCGGGCACCTCGAAGTTATCAATCACATAGTCAGACCCTACAATATGATCAAAGTAGGCACCTAACAAATCATAAAGCCATGACTTGCAATACGCTCAAAGCAGGCACCTCACTATTATTAATCACATAGTCAGGCCCTACAATGCGCTCAAAGTATGCACCTAATAAATCACAAAGCCAGGCCCTGCAATATGCTCAAAGCATGCACCTTACTGTTATCAATCACATAGTCAGGCCCTACAATATGCTCAAGGTAGGCACCTAACAAATCACAAAGCCAGGCCCTACAATACGCTCAAAGTAGGCACCTTGCTGTTATCAATCACATAGTCAGGCCCTACAATGCACTCAAAGTAGGCACCTAACAAATCACAAAGTCAAACCCTGCAATACGCTCAAAGTAGGCACCACGGTATAATCACAATATCATATCCTACAATACGCTAAAAGCAGGAACCCTATCATCTCAGTCATGGTCATGCAATACGCTCAAAGCATGCACTACAGAATCACAAAGTCGGACTCTAAAATATGCTCAAAGTAGGTACCACGGTACAATCACAATATCAGGTCCGGCATTACACTCAAAGCAGGCACCCTACAATCTCGGTCGTGGCCATGCAATACGCTCAAAGCATGCACCACTGAATCACAAAGTTAGACCCTATAATACGCTCAAAGTAGGCACCATGGTACAATCATAATATCAGGTCCTAGAATATGCTCAAAGCAGGCACCCTACAATCTCGGTCGTGGTCATGCAATATACTCAAAGCATGCACCACAGAATCACAAAGTCGAGCCCAACAATACGCTCAAAGTAGGCACCACGGTACAATCATAATATCATGTCCTGTAATACGCTCAAAGTAGGCACCTAATTATCACAAGGTCGGGCCCTACAATACGCTCAAAGTGGGCACCTTACCACCATCACAAAATCAGTCCCTACAATACGCTCAAAGCAGGTACCTAACTATCACAAGGTCATGCCCTACAATACGCTCAAAGTAGGCAATTTACCATCATCACAAAGTCAGGCCCTGCAATACGCTCAAAGCAGACACCTAACTATCACAAGGTCAAGCCCTACAATATGTTCAAAGTAGGCACCTTACCATCATCACAAAGTTAGACCTTGCAATACACTCAAAGCATGCACTTAACTATCACAAGGTCAGGCCCTACAATATGCTCAAAGCGGGCACCTAACAAATCACAAAGCCAAGCCTTGCAATACGCTCAAAGCAGGCACCTCACTGTTATCAATCACATAGTCATGCCCTACAATACTCTCAAAGTAGGCACCTAACAAATCACAAAGCCAAGCCTTACAATACGCTCAAAACAGACACCTCGTTGTTATCAATCACATAGTCAGGCCCTACAATACGCTCCAAGTAGGCACCTAACAAATCACAAAGCCAGACCCTGCAATACGCTCAAAGCAGACACCTCGCTGTTATCAATTACATAGTCAGACCCTACAATAGGCTCAAAGTAGGCACCTAACCAATCACAGTCACAATATCAACTAGGGTCATGCAGTATGCTCAAAGCATGCCCAAGAAACCGTAGCACTCGCTACATTCATACCATATTCCATACATCACATTCCATTCGTCACACAATTGGCCACATATGTCGTATCATACAATACTTATCAGTCAACCACATGACACATATCAACTCTCCACTAAATGGGGCAGGTCATACCCCTCAAGCAAAGTTCCACACAATTATCATAATAAAAGGTAAGGATCCCCCAAATCAATTGCAACCAATTTAAGCACAATCAGGCAATAAAGGTCCAAATTGCATTAGATATACCAAATTATGGTATTACAATAATAATGAGAGGAAACAAGGTCCAACAAAACTTTAGATTTTTCATTACAATCAAAACACATTCCTAGTTCCCCAAAGTCGAGGCCTTAGCTCCTTCCCCTTCAAGTGCAAAGACCCGACCTTGAGCTTTGGGTTTGGGTTTGCTCTTCAACGTTGGGCAGTCTCTAATCAGGTGGCCCTACTTGCCACAGTTGTAACATGTTCTGGTCTTCAGCCAACACTCAAAAGCCACATGGCCTTGCTTCCTGCAAGAGGTACATTACACGAGCTGGCTCTACTTAACGTCGCCTTGAGAGTTCTTTTGGGCCTTTCCATTCCTTCAGCTTTCCTTTTCTCGTGGACCCCCAAAGGGTGGGGGCCTAACTTTCGCTTCTCTTTCTTCAGTTGATAGTCATCACAATCTTTTTCCACCTTTCTAATCAGTTCCACCAATCAAGAGAAGGCCTTAAGATTGATCAACAGAACTCTCCCTCTAATATCAGTTCGTAACCCTCTCTCGAACTTACTTGTCTTTCTAGCCTCCGTGTTGACGATATGTGGCGCATATTGAGATAATTTTGAAAATTTGGCCACATATTGATCAACAGTCATATTCCCTAATTGTAACTCTATGAATTCCACCTCCTTCCTTTCCTTTATCGATTCAGAGAAATATTTTTCATTGAAGGCCTCTAAAAATCCTTCCTAAGTAGGTACTATCTCATCCTCTTCCCAAGCCTGCTGGACCAAACGCCACCAATGTTCGACATCCCCTTCTAACATGAAGGTACCTAGTCTCAATTTTTGCTCATTTGAGCATTGGAAGACTCTAAAGATCTTTTCCACTTGCATTAACCATCTCTCTGCTTTCTCTACACCCTCAGGCCTCAAGAAAGTCGGAAGAGCCAGCCTCCTAAACTTTTCTATCAAGTTGTTGTCATTCTGGTCAGGGGCGGGGGTAAACGAGGCCGACATTGCGTCCTTCATCATCCGTGGCATGACCCTTCAGGTCCTGACAAACTCACCGAGGGCCTCGGTGTTTTCATTATTAGAACTTGCATTATTGGCCTGTGTCCTCGGCATCTCCAACCTAAGACATAAGCACTCAATTACTAATCTACCCAAAACTATTCTAGAGACACTTCTAAACTCCATAGGCTAAGAATCCTACCATGGTTGCTATGATACCATAACTGTCACTGCCCCGCCCCCTGACCCCTACCGTCCCATACTAGAGGGCTACAGAGTGCGGGATCGCGACTGGGTCGCGTACATCACTCAAGTGGGTGTGGACTCAATACGTGTTAAGAGTGTGGAATCAAAACAAAACACTAGAAATCAATAAAACTCATCCACCAAACACTAAAAACCGAAATAAATTATAACCATTAAATTATTCATATACATTCTCTAAGGTCATCAACAATATCCATAATATTACAATGCAACCAAGTCACCAAAGCCTATAGACAAATTACAAATCTTCACAAACAACACAGTACGGCCGACGGTCAGCTGACACCTACAAAAACAAGGAGATCTTCTAGTCTAGCGCGGGCCTCAGTCCACCAAACACGATCACCACCCACCTGTCTTCGACCTACAGCCGTCAATCTACAAGGGTGGAAGCAAAAGAATGAGTTAAAAAGCCCAGTAAGTAGATCACAATATCATGCTTCCCTGCCTAGGAATATTATCACACAACACAGATCAAGGTTCTAAGACATGCTCATAAAACAAGAGTCATGCATCACAATTATGTCACAATTATAAGATGATGCTTTTCATGGTAGAGCAGGTACAATATAAGATGTCATATATTATATACACTAACAATCCATCAGATTTCAACAGATCCACAAAAACAAGAGAGCATAACAAAATCAATAGACACAACCCACTCTCCAGCCCTATTTATCGGGCCATTCCCATATCTCGCAAACCCATTATATAACTTAGGAAATCATATATCTCATGTCAATCTCATAACTCAGGTCAATCACACATCTTATGTCAATTACATAACTCAGGCGACTACCCATCTCAGGCGATGCAATTTGCACAAGGCATTCCCGGGAAGTCACATATCACCTCGTGCCCACCTCACTGGTATCAGTCATGGCCATGCGATACACTCAAAGTATACTAAGTAATCACATAACAGTCACAGTATCCAACTACCAATGGGTGACCCATTGCGTAGTGGTCAATATCACATCTGCTCACACATTCCCAGTAGACCAATGGTTTTATATCACCTCATGTACACTCAGAAGTCACATATTCCAATGCAGTACACCCCACTACCAATGGAGGACCCATTGCGTAGTGGTCATATCAACAGATATCAGTTTTACATATAATAGAGTCAAAATACCCACTACCAATGGAGGACCCATTGTGTAGCGATCAGTGCCAAAAATAATAGAATCACAGTATTCATGTAGCAAAATCTGACAATATCAGTGTCACATAATGGTTGTGTTAATATCACAGAATAGCATTATCAGTATCACATAATGATAGTATCAATACCACGAAATGACAGTAACAGTCTCACAGAATGCCAGTATCAGCATCACATTTTAACAATATCAGACTCACAGAATAACAGTGTCCATATCACAGAATAACAATATCAAATTCACAGAATAACGGTGTCCATATCACTGAATGAGTGTTACAGTTGCAATTTCAAGCCGTGACATCGGGTCGTAAATAGGGTCATAACTTTTGATTCGCTTGGAATATGAAGGCAGTTCAAAAACAAAATTTACACTAGACACACCTACCTTTCAAATGGAGGGTGGTTTGAAACAATTGGACCTTGTTTGGCCCCTCCAAAGTTCAAAAGAACGGAGATATTTTACCTGAAATCTACTGTGCAGTGAAGGCAGTGGCATGTCTTTAAAATTTACTCTATAACTCACAATCAAGAAGAAATTCCAAAAAATGCTCAACATGTGAATTTAATATTACTAATGAACCATTCGAATGATAGTGGTTTGGAAGAAAATGGACCCCTTTTTGTTAGTTAAAATCTGTGGCGACAGAGGCGTAAATTCTGAGTTTTATAAAAGTTGTCCACAGTGACATATTGTTACAATTAATCATATAACTCTCAAATTAAGGAGAATTTCGAAAGTACTAAACATGTGATCTCAATTTTACTCAAAAATATTTTGTAAGGCAGTGGCTTGGAAGAAAACGGACCTCATTTGGTTGGCCCTTGACATCAGAGACTTTAGTACTATGCTTTTACCAAAACTGTCAACAATGATCTACTGGCATGTTTTAAGTATAACTTCACATAATAAAGAATCAGAGCAAGATATGAACATGACCATTAAAATAGACTCAAAAATATTTCCAATGGTAGTGATTTTGTGTCATTTGGACTTCAATTGCTTAGTCAAACTCTCAGTACAACAGAAGCAACATTATTGGAAATTATCACAATCTACTAACAGTGACATATATACACAAAATGAAGCATATCTTCCAAACTATCAAGAATCTCAACTAGTCATAAACACCAAACTCGAAGTAGACTCAAAGATATTTCAAATGGTGGTGATTTGAGGCATATTAGATATTATTTTCTTAGTCTAAATCTCATCACAAAAGCACATAAATTCCTTGGAAAATCACAGTACAAATATGGCACATTCCAAAGACTATACCATAACTTCAAATCCATACAAGATTCTATCTTAAACTAGACTCACACAAGCATCATTCCACAGAATTTTATGATCCACAAGAGTGATAACAGTGCCCAACTTATCATACAAATAAGACCCAATTGCTAGAAAAACAGAACACAAAAATACATGCTTAATTTCAAGCCTAATACATGCTTATTCATGCTCAAATCACATTTTATTCACGCTTAATTCATGGAAATTCATACTTAAATCTCATACTTTCATACATAAAAATCGTACTTCGTACTATGGATACATAATAGCATAGTCTACTTACGTTGTGCTTCAACGGTGATCTCAAGTCCTACACACAACTCACTCTCCAAGCTTCTCCACAAGTCTCAAAGGGGCTGAAAATGCTAAGTGTTCAAGAGGGAAAATGAACATGGCATGTGAGAGAAAGGTTTTATGCTTCAAAGATGAGAGGTGACCTCATTGGTGTGCCAAGTGGCCGTCTCAAAGTCATGCAGCTAGCCAAGTGGTTGACAATTACTCACAAATGGCAATCATGCACAGCATAAAAAGGTTCCCCCATGGCATTCACACACGGCGTTTCACATTACACGCACGACGATACCCTAATTCACGCACAGCGTTGCACCCGCAGCGTTGCGCAACTATGCATGCAAGGATAGCCTATACGTAGCGGTGTTAGTCTTTCCTCTTACACGAACGGTGTTGGTTCCTTTGCACGCAACGTTCGCCCTCCACGCCGCGGCGTTGCTCCTCAATGCGCACGGTGTTGCTCCTCAACGAGCGCAGCGTTACTCCTCCACGGGCGCGATGTTTCTCCCTTGAGCCCACGACGCTATTCCCTTACGTCCGCGGCCTTGCCTCTTACGCTCACGGCAATGGCCCTTTACGCACGCGGCGTTAGCCCTTAAATTCATGCACGGTGTGAGTCCAGTTCGCATGCGGTGTTGCTTCTTACACAAGCGGCGATGCCTCCTCTTTTTCATTCACAATGATATCCTTATGCATACGACGTTAGCCTTCTCCCTTAGTGTCGGGTGTGTGCTTCCTTCTCTCTACTGTCGTGAGTGTCTAAGTCTAGAAAAGTGGGGTCCTTACATGGTCCCCCGACCACAACAGCCAAAAACGCAAAGGGAATGGTATGAGTTCTAGGTAAGGGCTCCCTAGCCTCGCCTTCGGCCTCGACATCGATTGGTGCCATGCGAGTCGAGGTCGAGACTGCACTCGTCGCGATCCTCACACGCTTCGCATAAGGGCTCGTCGGTGACACCCCCATAATGGAAGAGTCCCTTCGCTTCGAGCTCGCACCCCTTTTTAAAATGGAGGCGGGTGACTGAGGGCCCCGCAACCCTTTGCCTCCTCCTCTCTCTGGTCTCTCCTCTCGTCCTTCTAAGGGGACACCCCCTGGGACTTCCTCACGACGTAGAATATCCACATCTAGGATCTCCACTACAAAAGAAAAGACAAGGGAGTCAAACCAATGAAAGGAAAAGTGGTGTGATGGCCGCACACACACAGACGCAAGCATGAAAGTAACATTACCTAGATGAGGGGTCGAGCTGGTGCCATCCATCATCAACAGAAGCGCTAAGTGATACAAGAAATGCTGCTTCAAAGGCAGACTACTAAAACGAGGCCTGAGCAGAAGGCACAAGGGGCACTAAGTTTTTACTTGGAGAAAAAATCCTGAGTAAGAACAAAGAGTAGCCCCCCTTCTTTTATACTGCCAAAATCAAGAAGGGCCAATCCATTAGCGATTTGTGTCCAAATCATGAGAAAACGTCGGTGGCACACATGTCAAAGACTCGAAAATGAGACACCAAAGCACAACCGACCTGCGAACTGAAGCATCACACGAGTGAAACATCGCGTGACTCAGACGTACGAAAGTAAGAACAACACGTGAGGCGACGTGCCACACGTGCGAAAGATCACACTCCGTCCCAAAGGAGCTTTGAGGTCACGTAATTAAATTATCGTACAACTCCAATGCAGCCCTCTCATTTAGCATTTACTGCTCCGCATGCGTGACATGGCTCATAAAAAACGATGTACCTACCGCCATCAAAACACCGCCCAGGTACGCAACTCTTACCCTCTCAGCCCGTACAAATCCCGGGCCATCTCAAAATCTCGGTGCGCACTCATTCATCACTACACTCGATGGGCAAGCGAACTTCACTCTTGTCCTGCCCACACACACAGAGGACCCTCCGTGGTCTTCAAAAAATAAAAAATAAAAAAAAATGAGGGGTCCTTGTGAAAATCAGAAATGACATTTACCCCAAGGGTTGGGATGAAAACCCACAAGGGCGTCCCAACCACTGAGTCACACCGGGCGGTAGCTGCCCCATGGGCAAAACGAGCCTTTCTTATCCTCACCATCAGCAGGGATAAGAACTGAGCCAAGGAAAAACAGGGCAAAGCAAACAACAGACAAAAAGAAAAAGGGGGGGTGAACGCATAAAGCAAAGAAAGAGAATACAATGCGAAGAAGGATTTTATTTTATGAACAAAAAGAGATCACGAGATTGTCGTTACAATAAAATCTATAACTTCAATAAAAAAGTACATCCGTTCTGGAATAAATCCATTCCCTTCAAGAGCTCCGCCACCTTCTCACGACAGTAGTATCTTCTAGGAGGCTGTATCACTCTCTTCAAGTACACCTTGAAAAGAGAGGTGACCTTTGCCTCCTCTTTCTCGCCCCTTCGCAAGGACAGAGAGACGAATGCTGGTAAAAAGGAGCAACTACAAGCGAAAGCCTAGGCCAAACGCTCCCACCTGTTGTAGCAATGACTCACCTAAGTGCTTACACACAGCCTCGGGCCTTGCTCTTCGGATTCCGTACAAACAAAGGGGCCCTGAAGCAACATGCCCGCCATCTAGCACAGATCCACTACCGCTTTCCATTGGGTCAAACATCTTCACCCAAACGCCTAACGCTCGGACGTGCCCCAAAAGCCTCGACCTGATAGCCAGCCCAACATAGGACATGGCGTCCCGACGAAACACAGAAGAAAGAAAACCTTCGCGTATCCCCCAGCAACAAGAGATGCAGGCAAGGAACTTTAAAAAGACAAGGCGAAAAGCTGCCCTCATGCTCTCTGGCACGTGCTCTCTTTATAGAGGTCATAGGCCCATTATCAAAGCTCGCCACTTCCCAAGCACCACGTCGTCCAACCACACGGACACGTGTCATCACAACGGTGCCTCATTTGAACACCATTTAAACCTTTTGACGCTTTGCCTCCAGCTACACTTTTGAAGCATCATGGTCAAATCTTTCGTCACCCTGTCGCTGATAAAACATCATCAGCGGATCACATGATGGATCTCTTCCATTGCCCCGTCTTTCGAGTGTCACTCTCTCTCTAACCTCGAGCCAGATTGCGTATGCTTCTTCAGCTGTTCGCCATCTTCGCAAGACAAGCCGCCCCCGCGGGCATCAACACACATCCCGTTTGGGTCACCAACCACCCCCGTGGGCATCAACACTCTACCCTACGCGGACACATCCCATCTGGGTCACCAGCTACCCCCTCAAGCATCAACACTCTACCCTACACGGACACATCCCACCTGGGTCACCAACAGCGCCCACGGGCATCAACACTCTACCCTACGCGGACACATCCCGTCGGGGTCACAAGACAAGCCGTCCCTCGGGGCAACAACTCACCCCACGTGGACACATCCCGCCGGGGTCACAAGATGTCGTCCCTCAGGGCAACACCTTACCCCGCGTAGACACACCCCACTTGGTTCACCAATCATCACTTCAATCGGCAGCCAAGTCGCACCTCCATACAACATCCGCAAGGTTCACTGTTCTACTGAGCCCCTCACAAAAAAGAAGTCGGGCACGATGGCAACCATCGCGAGTAAAAGAAAAAAAAGAGCACAGGCGGATATAGCCACCAAGGCTATAAGTAAAATCGCCTCAAAAATAAAGAAAACAGGCATGGCAAAAACCCGTAAGGGCATCGTGAGTAAAAATGAAAGGCGGGCATGGCCACGAAGCCATGAGTAAAAGAGTCAGGAAATAAAGAAAATTGGGCATGGAAAAAACCCATAAGGGCGCCATGAGTAAAAATGGTATTCAAAAGGGCGGACGTGATCTCAAAGTCACAGGTAAAAACGCCTCAACAAAAGGACTTGGTGAAAACCACCCTCATAGTGCCACTTCCACCCAGTTCAAGTTAAAACCCGCAAGGGTGCTTGAGCTAAACTCTAAATTCTCTGGCCCCTGTGACAACTCTAAAATTCCAGCCCCTGTGTCAACACTAATATTTCGGCCCTTGTGCCACCTCTAGATTATCCGGCCCTTGTGCCACCTCTAGATTATCCGGCCCCTGTGTCAACTCTAAATTCTCCAGCCCCTATGCCAACTCTAAATTTTCGGCCCCTGTGCCAAACTCTAAAACTCCGGCCCCTGTGCCAAACTCTAAAACTCTAACCCCTGTGCCAACTCTAAAATTCCAATCATGGATCGAAATGATTTGGGATAACATAAAATGAGGAAGTTTAAAAAAGAATGTCGTCCAGGACGAAAGTGCCCTTATAGAACAGGCAGGTGGTCGAGTAAAAGGACGAAAGAAATGGGTATTAGCATCAAAAGGAATAATACTAAGTTTTGGTGTGAAGACAAATAATCAAATAAAAGAAATGGGAAAAGAGATCAGGTTGCATATTGATAGCTAATAAAACTTAACATCACAAAAGGAGGTGAGAGAGATAGCCGCATTTGAATTTACTCAAATAAAAAAAGATTTCATTCATAATGTCAGATTTGCACATATTTAAAACAAAAAAAAGAAAAGAGAGCAAGAAACATGAGTCTATGGAGATCAGTCGGAATCCTCCTTGGCATTGTCTCTTCCTCTTCTCTGTCGCTCTCCCGTTCCTCCTCCTCATGATCATCTTCATCCTCATCTTCTTCTTCCTTTACCTCATAATTGTCATCATCATCTTATTCTTTCTTTACCTCATCATCGTCATCATCATCTTCTACTACTACTACTACTTCTTCATCCTTCTTTTCCACCACCATTTCTTCTTCTCCAATCTCCTCCTCCCTCACGAGGTGGTCATGTAAGGCTTCAGAGTATAGTCTCTGGAGCTTGATGAGCTCTCGACGAGAAGCCTCCAACTTTTTGTGAAGAGACAAGATACAACAGTCTCGGTTTTCAAGCATCTCTTTGTAGATGGACAGATAACTAGCCTAACTCTTGATCACCGCCTCTTGGACTTGTACCATCTGTGCAAGAGGGGAGTTAGCATCAATTTCTAAATCAGAAAATTGCTCGTGACCCATAGAAGGACGAGTAGGGTTTTATGGAGTCCTTGCTCGAGTACAACAGCTACATGATCGAGACCGGGGAGTGTTCCAAGAAGGAAAGTAAGAAGAATGGCCTAAATTGTATGCCATGAAAATAAGAGAAGGAGAGAAATTTGAAGGTTTAGAAGAAATTATAGGACTAGGAAGGGTATTTATAAGGAAAATCTCAGAGACGTTACGAATGGAAGATGCATGAAAGTCGATCGTCATTTATGGGAAAGGGAAATCCCACTCAAAAAATAGAAATAAATTGATAATCATATTTCTGGGAGGAGGTAGCCGCCTTTGAAAGACAAAAGGTGAGTACATGTACCGTGAGAAACATGGTGTGGTTTATCGTTGTTGAATATTTTGCCTTGATAAACTAATACGCTCATTCAAAATGTGACAAAATAAAATTACGCATGGAAAAATAATAAAAAAAAGAAGGGGAAACAAAGCCCTTATTCTAGCCCACATGCAAACTGCGGGAGTACATGTAAAAAGAAAAGGAGAAAATTCTCTTCTAAGCCCTGGCGTCAAGCTGCGCATTACCATTAGGCTCCTCATTCGAGAAGAGCCTCTTCAAGAGTTTATAGTTGTCTTTACGGGATGATTGAAGGTTCTTATGGGGCTAGCATATCTCCATGTCCTTATCATGGAGTTCACTGTCCATGACTGCAAGCGTGTAATTCAATCTAGCTCTATCAGCTTGTAGGGAAGCAATGGTTCGAACTTTACCCAGCTGGATCTCCTTAGCCTTTGCAACGCCCAAAGAAGCCACAATATAGTTCTCCACCTCCTTAACTTCATCTTTGTCGACAAGATCAATGTTATCGAACTCCCAAGGAAGGTTAGTGGGAATGAAGGGGGGAGCAAATGGATTATGGGCCATAATCCTTATAGTTAGAGGAAGAGGAGTTCCTCACATGTAAATTCGTTTCTATGTGAAGGGATTATTGGATGAGAGTCTCGAGGTTAACGTCATGGCTGACTTCGAGAGGATGCTTACCTCATTGATGTTTGGGGTAGCATGAGTCAGAAGAATTGTTGGAAGAGGGCAAGAGAAAGGAATGAGAAGTTAAGCAAGTGGTCGGCAAACAGAAAAAGAAATGCATACAGAAATGTTGAATGGTGGTGTTCTATATAAGCCTCACAAAAGCAATAAATGATTATTTTTTCCTAAGAAGAAGGAAGTTTGAAAATAAAACCCGATTAATGCAGATATGGAAGGTCAAAAAAAAAAAACCAAAAATCTCGTTCGAATGTTGCGACCACAAAGTGAGGAGGGTTGTTTGAATAACATTTGGGGGGCAATTGTTTGGGTGTGTTTGGTGATAGTAAAATGTAACTGCAAGGAATAACACTAAAAGCATGTAAAGAAAATAGGATGAGAGCATGGGAAGTTTACAAGCAGGAAAATCCTAGGAGAAATGATTCCCAATGCGGATAACTGAAAAGGGGATTTTTCAACTTCAACATGAACTTGGGTAAAGGGATAAGGATCAAAACAAACAAACTCAAACAATATGATTCCAAAAGTGGAAAACTAGAATAAGATATTCCACTAGAAATAAGAAGAGGCCAGTTGAATTTAAATTTGACTTTCAATTAGAAACGGGATGACCACAATGCCATTGGTTGGGTAAAAACAAAGACATCATTGATTCAAAGCTAGAAAAAGGATTAGATGACAACTAATCTTCCTCCCCGAAAAGTCTATATAAAGGGCTCCGAATAGTGGGAGGAGGGAAAGATGAACACTCTAAGATTTACATTACTGCGATAGCCTTCCAGTTATGGTAAGTAGAAGAATGAATATCACACTTGTGACTAGCCATACGGACTATGTTGGGGGGCTCAATTACAAAATGGGATCACGTTTGTCCGAAATTGCGAGCGGCACCGCCCTCACGGGGTTCTTTTTTTCCCAAGTTACCCTTTTTCCGATAATGTGAACACCAGATAGGTGAGGTTTATACCATGTTAAGCAAAATAGATGTCTGGTGTTTGAAATATCGGACAACTATCTATTATCCTCAAAACCAGTACGCCCTCTCTCGCTCACCAAACTTCGTGGCCCTTTACTCTCTCACACACACTCTCTCCCCCAAAACCATCTCTCTCTCTTTCTCAAGTCTAGATGTGATGAATTGAAAAGCAAGGGGAAAGAGGAGAGGAGTTTTAACGCTTTTCAGTTTTCACCACTGCCTTATTTCTTTCTTTCTCTTAACTCATCTTCTCTACAATGGCAGAGCACCATTCCCCTCTGTTTTTTGTCCTAAAACCATATCCCATCCAATAGTGCCCCATTGTCAGTGCTTCTCTTTCTCTCTTTCTCAATACCAGTTCATGATTCTATTACCTCTCTAAGTTTTTCTCTCTAGAGGATGAAGTGTTAGTAGAGTTTCCCACAACTTCTTCTCCTTTCTCTCTCTAATTCCTTCCCTTTGGTACCTGTACGTTGTTTTTTTAGGGCTTCCATTGTTTCTCTTTCTAAGTAATGTGCCCATTTTTCTCTCTCTAAAGCCCTTTTTCTCAAGGTCTCTTTCACAGCTCTGGTATTTTCTCTATATGATTTGTAGTTTCCATGCTTTTTTTCTTTGAAAGGCTCTCTATTCCATGACTTTCGATCCTCTCTCGCTCTAAGTCCCAACATTTCTCATTAAATTGGCCTTTAAGAGTCCCATCCTATCTATTTCTCTCTCTAGACCTTGTCCAATGATCATCCCTCCTCTCTTTAAAACCCATTACTCCCTTTCCATCAAAACCATGAGGCTCACAACCTGGTGGCTCAAGAGCCTATTCGGCGTGGGCAAAAAGGAGCAAATGGACCATATCGACCAGAAAGAAAAGAAGCGCTGGGAATTTGCCCGTGATCCATCAAAAGATTGTCAATTTCCGACGATACAGGGTTAGATTCTGGTGTCACCAAATGAGATTCCATCCATAGAGAGAGAAGGGTCACAATGTTGGGAGAGAGAGAGAGAGAGAGAGGGCTTGCTAGATTTAGGGATAGTAGATAGTTGTCTGGTATTTCAAACACTGGACAATTGTTTTGCTTTGCAAGGTATAAACCCACATGTCGGGTGTTTGTATTATCGGACAAGGGAGTAACTTGGGAAAAAAAAACCAGCGAGGGGGGTGTTGCCCATAATTTGGAACAAACGTAATCATTTTATAAATTTCTCCAAAATATGTCACTTTTGTAATTTGAGCTAGCTGATCAAGGGTGTTCTTTGTTCGCTTAACCGAACGTAGATGTAAAAGAAGGAGGTGATCTCATAAGCATCTGAAACTCTTTCCATACATTAATTTATATCAAAATAAAATTTGAACTTGTTTTCCCATTATATTTGTGTGATATGGTTCTATTTCATTCAGAAGAATTCAAGTGTCACGGTTGGAAGATATTTTTCATCATCATGGGGCCCCCGCACAATAAAAGCCTAGCAAAATAGTGGAAATTCTGAAAGTCTCAAAATAGCCCCACAATAGGCCAAGATCTTCATGAGGACTCTCAAAAGTCTCCTACCAAGTTTTGTCGCATTCCGACACGTCTAAGGCAATGCATACTGAGAAACAGTTCCGGCAGAATCGGTCTCTAGCACCCTAAAACAACCCCTATAACTAGAGCTATATTTTCGGCATCTCAAATTGCTGTGGGACCACTAACATTGGATCCGAAACTGTTGAAAATCCCTAAGAGTCAAATTTGAACTCTAACGGACACTCCAATAAGAGGTTATAAGCAAAAGAGTGAAACAGGAGGAGCCGCACATTATTCCCGTGCGGCCACCCTGCAACTCTACACCATTGAAGGGACAGTCACGACCAGTAAATTTCGACTCTCATATCTCACTCAACAGGGGTCGGATCAAGCCCAAATTTTGTGAGTCTCATCAAGACGAGCGTTTCGATATGTGGCACGCCTCGTGACGACACCCGACCGCGAAGAAAAACTAGAGAGAGGTTGCTAAGCCGTGAAGAAAGTGCAGGAAAATCAAAAGCATCGTGCCTCGCTCGAGCGACCAAATCATGCCGCTTGGGAGCCCGATCGACGTGAGATCAATTCCATCGCGTGCATAAGGTCTCAGGCTATCTCTGACCCAAACCCCATACAAGATGAACAGTCATATTCTGCATACGAAGCGACTACAAATTCCATTTCTAGATTTCTAAATTTCGGCCAAAATTCCAAAGTTGCAAAATCTTTGTTCGAGCATGGAATCGAGCTGTGTTTGTTGCCCTGCGATTATAACGGCATGCACAGTGTGATCCAGCAAAGAAATCATAGAAAAACATCAAGGAACAAGCACACAATTGATCCAAAGTTTCAAGATTCATTCAAATTTCAAGTCACATAATCGTGTCCTAAAAACATGATCCATGGCTCAAAATTGGTATCAAATCAATCGTCATGTCGAGCCCTATAAGAAAACAATCATCTTTCGATCAACCGGGCATCAGAACAACCCCGGATCATCCATGAAAGATCATGCACGTTTTAGGGCAACACATGGACTGTTCGGGAATTCCATAAATTGTTAAGAAGGGTCAAATCCATCATTTTTCACCCTATTTTCTATTTTCTTTAAATTTAATTTAATCTTAATTTTCAGCAATTAGGGTTACTTTTGATCATCCACCCATGTTTGGGGCAAACTCTATATATACCACGTACCATCATTGACATAAGAAGGGGAAACAACATAGAGGCAATACACACACAAAGAGAGAGTTTTTACTTAATAAAGTTTCTCTTTCTTTTCATTGTTGTGTCACAATTGGAGAGAGAGAGTAAGGTGAGAGAAACTTTTGAACCGGTACCCTTTGGCTTGCAGTAAATCTTCTCTCTTCTTTTTCTTTTCTTCTCTCTCTTCCTCTCTTTCTTCTTCCTCTTTTCCATTTAAGTTCCTCGCAAAGGCCATGTGCGGCAGTGGCAGTGCCATGCATGCCACTCCCGTGGTCTCACATGTCGCTCATGGTGATGGCAGTGCCATGTGCGAGTCTTCTTCCCCTTCTGTTCGTCTCTCTCTCTCCCAGTGAGGCCTACAGACAGCGCTGCCCATCGTCGTCCATAAACATAGCTTCGACATCTCAGTGAAGAGCCCAAATGGCGAAATTTGTTACCGCCCATTGGGGCCTTCCCCTATTGCATGCCTATCACAAACGGCGATACCTATCGCCACCCACTAGAAGCCTCAGCAACACCCATCGCCGCCTGCGACCTTCCTCAGCACATTTGGTGCTCATCGCTGTTCTTCTTGCGTCCCACATCTGTCGCCGTGCGCCTCATGAGAACTATCGTAGTGCGCTTCACAAATGGCTCTCTCCATGCGCTCCATGAGAGGCCATCGTCGCGTGCTCCATGAGAGGCTATCGCCACCCGCGCAGGGGTGTGTTACCTTCTTATGTTGCCAACGGCAATGTCTAACGCCGCTCGTAGTCCTCTACTCACCCTCTAGCCATGACCAATAGTGTCTAGTGCCGTTCTAGGGCCGTGACTCTGCTACTCCACAGTCGTAGGTGGCAACCCTTAACGTCGTCGGGACCTTATCCCTTCCACCGTCTCGCTCTCTTTCTTTTTGCTGTCTTTCCTTCTCTTCACTCTTTTCTCTCCTCACTTGATTGAGGTGGACTTAACCTAGCATCGCCACATCGGCCTCAGTTTCGAGTAGTATTGCCGCCGTGCTGGTTCTGAGTACCATGCTCGTCTTGCTACCACTCCGAGTCGGTCACTGTCTGGTTGTCAAGCTAGTCTCATCCCTTCATCAAGTTTTCTTCTTTTTTCGACCTTTGTGTGAAACTTTCACTTCATCACTCTAACCCCACACATTCTTAGCCACGCGGATGTGCAATGCCCTAAGACAAGGGTGGGTCTCTTCGACCCACTTGTCTTGCAAATTAACCATAGTAGTATTATGCAGAAAAACAAGGAGATTATAGGTCAAGGGAAGCATTTTCAAACCAACTAAAGCAGCTGAGGGGCTTTAGGACGTGATCTAAGAGGGCGCTCACCCGAGCCAGTCCGAGTAAGTCCCAAACCACCTTAAATTCCTCTCTCATCTGTTGGTATACCTGTCCTTGCTTTTAAGCAAGGTTCTGAGAGAGCGATCTCAAATCCTGGGTTCACTAAAAACCCGAGATACATGTCACCAGATCATCTAGATCTGGAAGGCGAGATCGAGGCACCTAACCAACTTGGAGACTCCATTGGGGACTTACTGCCCCTTAATCGATTCACTCTTGTTTGCATTACTTCTATGGCACCTGGGTTGTTCAACCCATTCATCCGAGTCACGGATTTTCTCATCCCCGCACTCGTGACTGTCCCAGCGAAGCGAACTGCTCAAGCTTCCTTCCTTACTCTCCTTCTGAGTCAGGACTCACGGTTCGGCTCCCAGGTTCTTGCCTGGGTTAGCGCGAGAGGGGACTTAAAAGTCCTTGACTCCCCGCTTCCTTGCCGTAATGGACCCTCCACCAAGGCCCCTTGCATCAGTGGCATATCTGCCACCGAACACAGCACACACCTTGCTACCGGCAAGTCCCTGCCGTCATATTACTGAGGAACATCGGAAGGCTGCCCCCATCACTCTTGCAAGAGGCAAGCAAGTTGTTGTCTCTCCTGAGGTTCGCTGCAAGGCAACCCCTATACTCTTTCACCACTCCGAGCCTCTAAACTTAGAGGCTCGACACACCGAGGCGGAGACCCTACAACTTCCACTTCTTGCACATATCCAAGGGCTCGTCCTCCATCCACTCGAGCCACACCTCGGGGCAACCCCCACGCTTCCTTGAGCTCGCATCAAGGGTTAGGCCTTCTTGGGCCGAACCCTGGTGCGTCATGCATTCGCTTTCCATAGCTCGGGGCAGTGCTAGCTCTATGCCACCTCGAGCACATGAGGGTCGACCGCTTCGTCCTACCTCCCAGCACACACGGCTCCACTCCGTGAGAGATGAGCTTCTACCTCGTCCCTCACAAATACCAGCTCGTGGGTCTCAACCTCCCAAGGTGGAACCAATTGACCAAGCCCGAGTTGACCCCCAATTCACCCGAACGGCTAACCCTAAAGGTGCACACGCATCACCCTTGCACGTCCCTTCCCGACCCCAACTCAGACGGAGTCATGAACCAGCTCCTTCCTTTGTTCTTCCGACATCAGGCAAGCACCTCAAGCCTTGGTACTCAAAGGTTTCCCTAAGAGTACCACCTTGAGCCAGCCTCAGTTCAGCCACGCACATGGCCCCATAAAGGAACTCGGGGCAATGGCCTGATGTCAGACAAAGGCCTCCAACCTCCAAGGCAGAAACCCAGGCTGCCTTCTGTTCTTAGACCCCACTCCCTCCTCCAACTCATAGACACAGCCCTTTCATGTTCAAAGAAGGCAGGGTAGTCCAAGCCTTAGACTCGGTTCTGGAATGAAATCCACAGAGGTCTTCAGATCTTGACCAAGGAAGCCTCCAAGGCAATCGAGGTCGCCACCCTTGATGGCCTCCTACCTCGTAACCCCTTTTTCCCTCTTCAAACTCTAGAACCTGAGCGAGTCCAAGAGTATTGCTGGGTCATCACTGCCTAGAAGCTACGGTCCCAAGACCGCCGAGAACCGATCCTCACAAGATCAGCATAAAAGGCTCGAGTCCAATGGGGGTAAGCTGAACCCCTGCAGGCTGACTTGCCACCCATGACTCGCCGACCCCCGCGGTCCGCTCCTCCTCCTAGCTCTGACTTCCTAGAAGAGATGGTCAGTATCATGGTGATCAATGACCCGAACGAAGCCCAAGAGGACAGAATGACCAGGTTCGAGGTAATGATGCAATCCATCCTTGAAAAAATGGAACGCCTAGAAGCCTCCAGGCCCACTTCCTCTCACCATGAGACCGATTCCCCGATCAGTGAGGACACGGCTCCTAAGCAAACTCCCCCACCGGTCTCCCAAGACAGTTCTGCCTCCCGCGCGGTCTCCCAAACCGGCATAAATGCTATGGTGGCCCATAGCCTCAAGAACAAGGTCCCACGCACGCAAGAGGTGTCGCTCTATCAGAAGCCATACCCTTCGTACATTGACCAAGTACCCTTCCCTCCGAACTATCAAAACGGGAAGCTTCCCATGTTCAACAGTACTACATCTCCGCACCAGCATACTGCTCAATTCTAGGTGGCCTGTCGAGAGACGACAACTGACTGATGACTCCTACTCTGCCAGTTTGTCGAGACTCTTAAAGGGCCAACCTTCCAGTGGTATGCTCAGCTGCCTCTCAACTCTGTACACACGTGGTAAGAGATGGAGCAGTTGTTTTATCAACGCTTCTACGAAGTCCAAAGGAACGTGGCGACCATCAAACTCCTCACCCTGATGCAAGACCCTGGTGAGCCGGTTGACAAGTTCATCACCCGATGGAGAGAGTTGGCAACCTTCCATGCCACTCCCATGACTGAGAAGGAAGCAGTCCAGACCTGCATACAGAACATGCTTCCCAAGATTGCCCTGCATGTCGAGCCTTCCAACCCACCCTCCATGTTAGAGCTCATCTTTAAGGCAGTTCGTATTGAGGGATTGTTCAAGCACCATGGCAGCCCTTGTCATCAACCCTCCGGCTCAAACTCTCGCTCCAACGGTCGAGGCAACAAAAGTAGTAATCAACGTGGTCGTCACCGTGACTGGTGCGTGGCTCCTCAAACCCTGGACCTTTTCAAGGCACAGACGTCTCAGGCCGGGTGCAAGCAGCAGTCCTACAATGAGGTTCCCGCCTCCTAAAAATTCTAAGCGAAATGACTTCTGGATTCAACACCAGAATAAATTTTACCCCTTCAACAAGGAGTGGACGCCTACAATGTTTCGACTGCTGCTAGAACATAACATGATCCAGCTGCCGGGGGCCAATATTGTAGAGTCGGCTGGGCAGGAGACGAAAAAGAGGTATTACGCCTATCACAGGAGAGTAGGCCACCCCACTCACGACTGTTATAAGTTCAACGACACTATCGAAGCCCTTATCAACAAGGGTCAGATAAAGCTCGAAGAGTTGAAGAAAGCATTCGGGGCAACTAAGGCTTCTCACATAGTAACAATCCAAGAGGGTGACGGGGTATCCGCTATCCTCCGTACATTTTTCTCCATAATGCTCAAAGAAGGACTCGTCACTTCCAAGATGACAAGGCAGCCCAAGTTCCTGCCTCCAGGAATCAAAAGCCTCTGGTGCGCATATCACCAGCTATGAGGTCATGACGTCAGCGAGTGCACCGACTTCCATAAGATCTTAGTAGAGAAGATGCAGTAGTGTCAGGAAGTTTAAGGTAACCCAGGAGGACACCCTCAAGTCCCTCTTCTGCCTGTGCAAGAAGGCCTCCCGACTGAAGGCTAGTAAAATACTGAGCAAGACCATCTGCAGGCCCTCTTCGAGGCAATGCTCCAACAGGGTCTTGTCACTTTCAAGCCCGCCATGCACAGAAAAGCTCTAGTGCCTATATCACCATGTATGGGGCCACGAACTCAACAAGTGCTCTAGGTTCGAAGCTATAGTCACAAAGAAAGTCCAGCAAGGCCACATCGTTTGTGCAGTTCTCTTAGAACGAGTCTAGGCCGTTGCACCTATTCAAGAGGAAGTCACACTACAAGCCTCTCATGAGCATACACTGGACTCTTCAGAGCCCTCGACCTCTCAGCCCTGGGAAGTCTACCATGGGAGAAGTAGGCTCAAGTCCCTAAAGCGTGAGGCAGTCCATCAAGCTAGGACTACTCACCAGCTAGAGAGGGCGGTCCAAACACCCCCTCAAGGATCCAAAAGGAGATGACGAGCACCTAGGTCAGCCAGCTGAAGGAACCCCATCCCTCAGCCATCAGTAGAGGAAGAATTCCTCAAGTCCTTCCTCTAGTACCAACCTTGCAAGACTTCATCCCAAGCGCAGCTTGCCTTATCCTTTCGTCTAATTGAGCGGACATCCCTGAGTCACCAGCAGCTCGAGATTCCTCCAATATGGGTGATGATGCTAAAAGCACCCCACAACAGTCAAAGCCAGGGCAAGACCTAAAATACCCCTGCAAACATCTAAATCCGGTGACGAAGTAAAAAGCTACCCGAAACGTTCTAACTCTTCTTCTTCTCCCTCCTCCTCTATTTTCTCCATAGGTGTAGCTCGACAGTGCCCAGACTTCGACACTCTAAATAGAGAGCTCAGAAGGATCAGCCTTTGCAAGTCACAGCAAGAGCATCTCAAAGATGCTGACCCAAGCGGTTAGATTCTCGACGGTTGTCGACACCGTGTCAACTCGAGCAAAAACTGAGTCATCTTCAGAATCATGTTCCCACGAGGCCTGCCACATGATCCAAGTGCATGAAGCACCATGTGATCCCAGCCACGAGATCATGGACTCCTCCTTTGAAGCTGACCCTTCTATCGCTTGGACTAACCAAAGACCGGTCCTCTCACACACTCAGCCCCTCCTAGAAGCTGAGATGTCAGGATCATGGGTTTCTATACTCGAGGTCAATGAAAATCCTTGTGAGTCCCTTGACGATGAACTTCAAGAAGCTCCAAAAGAGTGGGATGAAGGCGGTCAAGCCACAGCTGACGAGCTTGAAGAGATCAACATGGGGGATGAGGCCAACTTTCATCTTAGCAAAGATTTCCCCAGAGGAGAAAGAAAATTATATTTCCCTCCTCTGAGCAAATCTAGACGGCTTTGCCTGGCATTATCATGAGATGCCCAATCTAGACCCTCAGATTGTTGTCCATTGCCTCGGTATTGATCCAACCATCAAATCCACGAAGCAGAAATCAAGAAGATTTAGACCTGACCTCGAGATGCAGATCGACGCTGAGGTGAACAAGCTCAGGCAAGATGGATTCATACACGAAGTCAAATACCCAAGATGGCTGGCAAATGTTGTCCCAGTCAAGAAGAAAAATGGCCAAATCAGGGTCTACATTGACTTTCGTGACTTGAATACCGCTTGCCCCAAAGACGACTTCCCCCTGCCGTTCACCGAGATGCTTGTCGATTCCTTGTCAAATCTTCTCCTTCATGGATGGATATTCCGGTTACAATCAAATCAGGATGGTGCCAGAGGACGAGGAGGCCACTGTGTTCTTGACCCCAAAAGGTGTCTTTTGCTACACTGTGATGCTTTTCGGGTTAAAGAATGCCGATGCCACATACCAACGAGCCATGACAACCATCTTCAAGGACATGATCCACAAGGAGGTCGAGTGCTATATGGATGACTTGGTGGTAAAGTCTGAAACAATAAATGCCCACATACAAGACCTTAAAAAGGTATTTGACCAATTGCGGCATCACCAACTCAAAATGAACCCCTTGAAATGCGCCTTTGGCATACACTCGAGATAATTCTTAGGGTTCATCATGAGGTACCATGGGCTGGAAATCGAGCCAGTCAAACTCAAGGCCATTTAGGACATGCCACCACCTATGACCCTCCATGAATTGCGGTCTCTTCAAGGACAAATCACCTACATTTGAAGGTTCATCTCAAACCTTTCAGGGCGATGCAAGCCCTTTTCATATCTCCTAAAGAAGGACACTCCCTTCAGATGGGATGAGGCATGCCAAGCTACACTTGATGACATCAAGAAATACTTATTGAACCCTCTAGTACTCTCTACGCCACTATTGACAAGGCCTCTCATCTTGTACGTCACCGCTCTTGATGAGTCACTCGGGCAGTCCTAGAGCAGAATAATGATGGAAGGAAAGAGACAACGCTATATTATCTCAACCGCAGAATGCAAGGGACTGAGATGAACTACCCTCCCATCGAAAAGATCTGCCTAGCCTTGATCTTTGCAGTACAGAAGCTCCGTCATTACTTGCTCGGTCATGAAAACCTTCTAGTCGTTTGTCATTGTTGTTGCTTCTTTGGCAACAAAGTCAGCTGCTTAGTTTCCTTCCCTCCATGTATGCATCCACACAGCGGCATATTTCTGCAAAGGTATTCAATTTCATCAAACAAGTGGTTCATATGCCTAGGGGAATGGGAGGAGGGAAGACTCTACACCCAAGAAATTGTGTTATTGGAATCTCCCTCTACGAGGAGGGAGTGCAGGTGGAAGGGTTGAATGAGTTTGAGGCCTTCCCAGAGTGCCATTACTTCGGCCTCCATAGAATGAGCGTGGCTAATGTGTTTGGAGACAGTTGCCATAGTAGCACTAAGGTGGTCTCTGAGGATGGCTCCGATGCCTGAATTCCTCTCTCATCGGTTGATCTGCCCCTACTCTTGAGCAAAGTTCTAAGAGAGCGATCTCAAAATCCTGGGTTCACTAGAAACCCAAGATACGTTCTTCCAGATCATCTAGATCCGGAAGGCGAGATCGAGACAACTAACCAGTCGCACCAAAAGATGATAAGATGAAAGAAAGTAGACTTAGGTGTGCTGGCCATGTATGATGCAGACTACTACATCACCTATTAATATAGCAGAATGGGGAACCAAGATTCGTATAGCCGACTCCAATTAATTGGAAAAAATATCTGACAATGATGATGAACGTTTAAATATTTGTTTTTAATGACAACCATAACATGTTCCTCTTCCTCAGTAACGAGAAGGCATGCCTTACTAGGATATACTTCTTTGACAATAAATGGCCCTTTCTACTTTGGTTCAAATTTCACACATGGTTTCCTGGAATATATAATGGGATATCTTACAGTGAGAATAATATCACCTTGCTTGAATGATCCATTTTTTACTTTTTTATTGCTCACTTTGTTTATTCTTACTTGGTAGATTTCTTTGTTTTGTTGAGCATGAAGTCATTTATCATCTACCCTTTCAAACTCTTTTAAAAACCTTTAGGCGTATCCTCTTCACACATATTGTCATACATTGCCATGCATAAAGAGGATATTTATACTTTTAGGGGAAGGACTACCTCTCTAGCATAAATGTGGGCATAGGGGGTAGCACGGGTAGCTCCCCCTATTACGGTCCTATAGGCCCCTAATACTTTGGGTAGTTTTTCATGCCAATGTCTTTTCGTATTAGAAAATGCTTTTCGTAATGCATTGCACAAGGTCTCATTGAAAGCTTCAGCTAGACCATTAGCTTGAAAGTAATAAATGGGAGAATATTTTCATGTTAGATGGAATTCTTGCTGAAGCTTGGTAACATGTTGATTCTTAAATGGGGACACATTGTCAGGATGATCAAATCCAACTCCCCATATTGAAATATGATGTCAATCTGAATAAAATTGGTTACCACCTTCCCAATCACACTTCTCAAGCGAATTACCTCAAGCCACTTGGAAAAATAATATGTGGCCGCCGAGATGAAGGAATGGTTGGCTAACGAGGCTAGGTCCGCTAGACCTATGATGTCCATGGCCATCTTAGCAAAGGGTTAGGAAATTGTAGTCGGATGAAGAGGTTCCTGTGGTTGATGTTGATAATATAATATAAATACTATGGATTTTACTTATATTGGATTTGTTGTTTTATCATGAATTACAAATTTCTTTTTGATAAAGTGCTCCTTTTAGGAAATTAGTGAAACATCAATATTAAAGAAAGAATTACGCTGATCCTATAAATATATTGGTCATTTTTTAAAAGCCAGACGTAACAAGTTATTGTCAAGATTATGCATCTAATTTAATTATGGGTGTGGTTTATATAGAGTCGAGGCTCTAAACAATCAAATTAGAGCCCACCTTTAAATAGGGCCGAGAGATATGTTTCAATACTAGAAAGTTTTGTGATGGTCTCAAATTATATTTTCATCTTTAGTTATAAAATTTGAAACTTCATAAATAGTTTAGATCAAGAAGATCTATGAAAACTTAAAATTTTGAAAATTGACGGTCCAAAAATGCGTTACAAGATACATTATTTCCAAAACTTGAAATCCATTTTTTTTTCATGTCAGTACATATTGATGTCGAGATAATCAATTTGATGATATTTGGGATTCAAAACGACATTTTCTAGTGACAGTTTTGAGGTAGGCTCTAATTTGATTGTTTAGATCCTAGGCTCTATATAACTTTTCCCTTTAGTTATTGGGAAAAATTTATATAGAGCCTAGGCTCTAAACAATCAAATTAGAACCTACCTCAAATTTTTCACTAGAAGATGTTGTTTTAATGTCCAAATATCCTCAAATTAATCATCTCGATATCAAGATGCATGGACTTGGGAAAAAAAATGGATTTCAAGTTTTGGAAATAGTGCATCTTGTAACGCATTTTTGGACCATCAGTTTTTAAGATATTCAAATTCTCATAGATCTGCTCGATATACAGTATTTTTTAATTTTTCAATTTTATAATTAAAGATGGAAATATATTTTAAGGCTAGTCAAAGATTTCCAATATTGAAACCACATTTCTCTACACTATTTGAAGGTGGGCTCTAATTTGATTGTTTAGAGTCTCGGCTCTATACAAACGGCACCCTTAATTATTATTGTCGAGATTATGCATCCAATTCAATTACTAACTTTATTGTCATTCATGGTAATATTGAGATGGTAATATCGAGAGAGTCCTCCCTCCCATTGTCCGCACCCATAGGCCAAACGGCTTGGAATTGAATGAAATGCATAAATTTTTGCAAATTCTTGGTGAATGTTTGGCTGCATAATAGAATTATTGATAAAGGAGAAACATGTACATGATCACTCCTCTCGTAAAAGAACTGCTTAAATATTTTTGTTTTGAAAATTGCAGATATCCCAATTTGAACTTTCTAGACAACCTCCCTCGACTAAACTTTTTTTCGCAACTTTTACCCTAAAACATTCTTTTCTAGCAAATACCACCCAAGTAAAAAAAAAATCAAAATACCCTTCTTTAAGTTAAAACGCATCTCTCTCCTCTTTCCTACCGACAACCTCTTTTAGCGGTCTAACAATATTTAATAGCTATCTGACAGGTTTTATTCGTGGTCCGACTACTTGTAAAGCTAGTCCGAAAGGTTTTGTCCACGGTCCGATAGCTTATAAAGCCGATCTGACAATTTGTTTATGCGGTCTGACATAGGGGATTCGGCAATTTATTTATGGGTTCTAGATTATCTTCGATCTGACACTTTGTAAAGGGCGATCCGGTGAATGGTTCTCGCGGTCCAACATGTGGTTTGAAACTCCAGCTTGGCAGTCCACGTCAATGTTTGACAAAAACCAATAAAGGAAAGGGTATTTTCATCTAAAAGAATACAACTTTTTGCCTTTGAGGGGTATTTGCTAGACAAATATGACTTGGGGTAAGAGTTGCTAAAAAAAGTTTAGTTTGAGGGAGGTTGTTTAGAAAGTTCAAATTTGGGAAGTATCTACAATTTTTCCTATAATTTTAT
This sequence comes from Amborella trichopoda, assembly GCF_000471905.2. Next base: position 5,550,808 of record NW_006494910.1, on the reverse strand, counting down.
TTAAAATTTTGGTATTCACTTTATGTTTTTAAGATAATGGATTTTCACTATCTAAAAAGGATCCACTGTGATTTTTTTTTTTGGAAAATGGAATTTAACTATTGAAAGCCTCATCGTAAGTGTCAAATTTTTTTTTTTTGTCAAAAGTTATCTTAGAGCTAGTGGTAATGACTTTTTCCTACGCGGTCCTACTGGTTTGTGTACCGACCAGTAACCTGTTGATTTGTGTATTTTTACATACCAATAAAATATTTGATATCTTTTTAAAATATAATTAATAGCTAATTTTTTATTAACTTAAAAAAATAAATTTATGTTATTGTGTTGTTTTATCAGTGCTTCAAGTGAGGGACTAGACGTATAATATACATTCGACGGTTTACGTCGATTTATATGCCTTTTTCTCACAATTGGGGTACCCAAAGAGCGCCCGTACTTGTACATGTAGAACTCCACCCTTGTGTTGGGTTGGGGTGAGCGGCAACTTTTACCCCAAAAACATTCCCGACTTTCACCCCCAAAATCCCTAGCGCTGCTCTCCCATTTCTCCGTCCCTTTTTGAGCTTCCCATCTCCACCGCCACTCCTCCACCCATGCCCTCCTCTCTCACACCGCTGGTTCAGGTACAAAATCTTCTTCTCTCTATAGTTGGTCTCTTTTCTCCCTTCCCACCGATGGTAAACAAGGAGCCCAACCCTCACGTAAGCCTATATTTTCCCAATTTCTCACTCCCGCCTCTCTATCTATTTGAAGAGAAAATAGGGTTTGGTTCATATTCTCATAGCAAAAAACTCTAAAAAAGGTAGCATTTTCAAGAACTGTCGTTCCTTTTTTAAAAGTGGTATGGATGACATATGTTACACACCATAACTTCTTCACTACTCTAATTCATAATTGCCCTCAAATACTCGTATACATCTTGACCTCTACCTCTGGGTTTTCATGGTTGGGACTAGGGTTTTTATTTTGGCAAAAAAGTTAGGTCTTTGTGCTCTTATTTATTGAAATTTATTGATTATTTGCTTTAAATTTTTTAGATTGCAGTTCTTTCTGGATTTCGTTTTAGTAGCTTAGGATTCTGATTTTGATTTTTTTTTTTCCTGGCTTGTAATGGGATTGTTGTTAAAGGTGGTGTATTTATGTACCTTTAATTAATTGCATAATTGCTAAACAAGTTAAAACTTTTGTTAATTACACCTAGAAATGGGGCATCATAGATTTTATCTGGTTTAAGTTGCATAAGAGAATTGGATATTTAAATGTGAATCTCATTTTATTAGCTTTCACGGTCATGATTTCATTCCTTTATGTATTTGTTCTATTAGATGTGCAATAGGATATTCTTTGAGATATCCATGTCTTCTAACTTTAGTTTTATACAACACTTGTCATTTGCCACGCTTCTTAATTTGAAAGAGTTGACTAGGGGAATTTTTTTTTTTTTAGCTTTTTGTTTTGATAATTTATATTCAACTGTAAAGCAATATACATTTTGTGGGATTCTGAACCAGTTAGGATCATAGTTAGCAAGTCGGAGACTATCAATAAATCTGTTTACTATAAAATCTGAAATAAATATTTTTTATTTTAAAATGTTGAATGAAAAAATTAGGTAAAAAATATAAAAAAACAAAAATACTTCATATAAAGATATTGTTAATATATCCATTTAAGTTAAAAAAATCAGAATAAAAAAATCGAATAAATTTATAATATTAAAAATTTTGAAATTTTAAAAAGTAAAAATTATGTCAAACCTATCAGTAAATAATTTATCCATAAAAGACTTACTAGACTAATATAATTAAGCAAATAAATACGTAATTAACTAAAATATATATAAATATATTTAAACATAACACTTATTTAGGAGGTATTAAAAAAACACGATTTTTATTTTCTCATTGCAGTGATTTAATTATAATCACTTCATAACTATGGTTAAAGTTTTATAAATTTCTTAATCGAAAAAAAGCTCGTAGAAATTTGGGAGAAGGAAGAAAACAGGGCTGTACAGTTTAGAGAGAGAAGAAGGAAGAAAATAGGGCTGGGTATGTACCCATGGGTTTCACATCTCTGTTTACGGTTTAGAGAGAGCGGTTTAGAGAGAGGAAGGAAGAAGGAAAAGAAGAAAATAGGGCCGGGCTCAGAGCCATTAGGGTTTATAGAGGGAAGAAGGAAGAAGGAAGAAGGAAGAAGGAAGAAGGAAGAGGTCATCAGCTGCACAAACCCTAATGGAAGAGGCCCTAACTGATTTTTAGAGAGAGAATTTTTAGAGAGAAAAGGAAGATGGGATGCTGATTTGGGATATAGTTTGAAGAGGGTTTTTCTCTCTGATTTGGGATGTTGTTTGAGAGAAAGCCCCAACTATACTGATTTCTGAAGAGGAGCTAACTGATTTTTAGAGGTTGAAAAGGAAGAGGGTTTTTCATTTTTTTCGGGAAACAACAAGCGGAGCTGAAGGATTAGGTTTGAGGAACTAATCCTATATGTACAATTGCTTGATCCTGTAAGTTTACAGTTTTCAATATATCGTTTATCTTTGTTATCACATAATCAAAAACAAAATATTTATTACTTGGTCCTGTAGTCACATTTTCTGCTTCTCATTCATCAGTGAAAGACTTTGTTTTGAGCTCTTATTTCTTTACACAATGATTTACTTCACAAAATGATTTGCTATAAAACAGCAATGATTTTCCATAAAACAACTGAAATCTGCATCTATTTGTTTGAGTTTAAAAAAAAAGGGAAAAACAAATTCATACCTTCAATCTGCCACTGTGGCTTTGAAGAATAGTGGGGATAAAAATTTCCATTTTAGCTTTTTTTTTTTAAATAAATTTTTTTTCAAAAGTATGAAAGTAGCATTGGCTGCAATACACAAAAAAAGAAAAAAAAAAATTGATCTTTCAAAAAAAATTATAGGTAAAACAAGATACGATTTTTTGACCTGATTTAAATTGAAAAAAGCGCGTTTTAAATGTTTTTATGAAAACTATGCGATTTTTAAAACTGTTTCCATAAAAATGCCGATTATTTGAAAAAATCGCCGATTAAACGGTGATTTGCTAACTATTGGTCAGGATACACAAATGCGAGCAAGCTAGATTGAAGTATTGTATATTTGATACCACTCTCCAGTGTCAAATAAACAGGAGAATGCAAGGAACCTTATTTAAGTACACTTGGTAGCATTAGAGGGGCTTTACACTTTTGTGAAATCTCCAGGGGTGATTCCCAGGGAGACTGTAGTGAAAGTTATCAAATGCTACCTTAGTGAATGTCAGAACTCCCCTAAAATGCACAGACGCCCGTTCTTTTTAAACCCTAAACTTCTTGAAGGAAAAAAAACCCACTCGCTCCATAAAACTCTACTGGTGCTGAAAAGCATCACGAAGAAGATAATCCGCAAAAATTACTGAGATTTTACCTTTTTCATTGTTTATTAAGCAGATAAACCCGCAATTTGTTAACTTAATTTGTATTAAATTTTTTTTTTCATTTTTTGTTAACTGTTAGTTTGTATTCATGTTTTTTTTTTGTTTTTCTTAATGTAGGGATCCATTTGTCAGTAACTTGTTTTACTGTTTATTAAGCAGAAAAACTCGAAATTTGAGTTTTTCTGTTTTTCATTTTCTTTTAACTGTTAATTTTTATTATTTTCTTTTTTTTTCCCTAGTTATTCTCAATGTAGGGATTCAAGTTAATGATTTGGGGTTTTTTTGCTCTGTTTCTTTTTTTTAATAGCTAATATCACCATTGATGGATATTTGTACCGTTTTTTTTTTGCCTAAAAACAATCACCTTCTAATAATTCTCAAATATAGAAAGGTGATTTTTTTTTTTTTTTTTTTTTTTCTGTATTTAGTTTATTTTTTTTTCTCAGTTAATCTTGAAATGTTTTGTGCTCTTTATTTGTTATGGTGTGATAAATGTGCTAACACACTTCTTCATTTGCTAATGAATGGACCTGTAAATTATGGTTTAATTCCATGGTGTATCTACACCATTATTTGTAGATCTTTACTTAAGGTTTTGACAAAATTGCAATGAAGGAGTAGCACCAGTATTTTTTTTAGGGTTTTCTTAGGCTTCTTCATTACTGCAATCTCTCTATATGTTCATTATTGCAAAAATTACAGTGAAGAATTGGGCTCTCTCTGTCTCACATTTTCTCTCTGTCTTTTACTAGTTTTTGGGGTTCAATAGTCATTGAATAATCTCCCTTTCTCCACCTTGGTATTCATAATGTAGTCTTTCTCTTCTCACATTAATGGTCAAGTGCACCATTTTTTTTTACCGGTTTACTGAACTTCCATTTTTTTTTATGGCTTGATAACATTCTATACAAATAGACTGTGTTCCTTGCATCACTGTTGTATTACACTTCTAGCCAATTGTTTTGAGTATCTAGTGCCTCATGGTTATGGGGTTTGGGAGTTGTTTGCCATTTTTTTGTATTTTTGTTTAACTAATCCATACCACATCCTTATTTGAGAAGCTGCCCGGATGTCGTTTGGATGACAGTTCACTTCATCCATCAACTTTTTCAATGCCTTTTAGAAAATTATTACTGAGTTATTGCGAAGGTTTTCTTCGTTATTCTGCAAATTGTGGCAATACTCTATTAGAAATATTAGCTTCCAATGAAATGGACATTTGGAACCTGGCTATAAAGGAGAAGAGTGCCATGGCTGTGTATTTAAGAACTAGTGCTTGATTTTGCTTCCAATGAAATGGACATCTGGAACCCTTCTTGGTAGCTCTATTTCCCTTGCATTTCATGTCACATTTCCAATTGGAATTTTTCGTGCATGGATCAATGCTTATTGATGAAGTCTATTGCCTGAATCAGTAATCAATAGTTTTGTATGGTGTGGTGGCGATATTGAATGGTTCGCTTTCAAACTTTTAAATATTTATTTCTTAAATAAATGATATATGTTTGCTCTTGAGGGATGCTTGTGTATTGAGTGAAATTTTGATATTAAGAAAATCAAATTTTTTCAATATTTATGTAAATATTGGTATTCCTTGAATCTATTTACATGTTTGGTAATATGTTGGATGAATGGAAGGACCCTTGTTTAATTACAAAATGTCTTTAAAAAACTGCATTTCACACATTATATCAATGAAATACATTATGAACAATGTTACAGGTGGTTTCTAGCTTTCCCATTGCCAAACAGGTGAAATTACCAGCACCACAGTTTGTCAAACAGGGTTTCCAGCTCCCTACCAAATTTCACTTGCATCCCAGAATCTATGAAAGTCAGTAGCAGGGGCGATTCTCAGGGACATTGTAGTGAAAGTTATCAACTGCTACCTAACACCATCTCAGGGGTCTAAGGTCTCTCTCTCCTGCTCTGCTGTTCTCAGTCTACTTTCTCTTCACAACAGTCTTTTGGATCCAAATTCTTGACGACATCGGTGAAACGTTTTACATGTAATCTCTGTCTCTGTCGCTCTCTCTCTTTCTCTCTCTCTCTCTCTCTCAATCAAATCTCTACAACAATGAAGCCTTTATTCTCCAAACAAGCAATAACTCACCTAAAGCAGAGAATCACCTCTCTCGCCCTTCTCAATCTGACCCATTCCTCTCCATATCACTCAACACCTACTGCCAATGCCCCCTTCACTCTTCCTCACCTCAAAAAAACGAACAATCTCTCATTTGCATTCTCTCTCTATACCCCAAACTCAAGGCATCTCAACTCTCTTCAAATCTCTCGACAAGAAGAGAGAGAAGAAGAAGACCAGGATGGACCCATGAATGAGTTCTTGTCAAGGTTTGTCTATATCATGAGAAGCAAGGTTTCTGAAGCTTACCCCAACTGTAACAAAGAAACCATTGATGGAATGCTTGCTGTTATAGTCCAGAAAGTGGTTTTAGAGATGGAGAAGGGCTCGATAAATGATATGCTGAACTTGGTGAAGGAAACCCAGTTTCAGGATTTTAGCCAGGAGTTGTGGCGAGCAGTTTGGGAGGTCTGCAATTTCATCGTGGAAGACATGAGAAAGATGAGAAAGCGAGAGGAATTGAAGAAGCATTTACAGTGTGAAGAGGTGAAAGAGATGTGCAAGTTTGCTCAAGAGGTGGGGATTCGTGGTGATATGCTCAAAGAGCTCAGGCTCAAATGGGCGCAAGAAAAGATGGCTGAAACTGAGTTTTATAGGGGCTTGGAACAAATGAGAGAAGAAGAAAACGCCTTGTCTGATGAGGATGTTGCTTCATCAAAAGATGGAAGTTTGCAGAGTGAGGAGGGAGAGAGAGTTGAGGGAGAAAATGCTGTTGGTGAAGAAACTCAATCCTTTGTTCTTCCAAAGAGGAAAGGAAAGATCCAGTATAAGATATATGGCCTCGATTTATCGGGACCCAAGTGGAGAGAAGTGGCTGAGAGGCTTGAAGATGCGGAAAAATTGATTGCTCCACAAGAGACTAAGGAGATAGAGGGAAAATGCAAGCTTGTTATGGACAAAATGCTTTCTTTGTCGGATGATGAGGATCCATATCAGTTATTGGTTGAATGGGAAGAGCTTTTAGAGCCGGCCCGAATTGATTGGCTTGCCTTGCTTGAGAGACTGAAAGAAAAAAACAAGCCCAGATTGTGTTTCAAGGTCAGTATCATTATTCTATTCTTGCAATGGACTGTTTAGGTCTTTTTCTTCCTTTCCTTTCTCTAGCATTTTAAAAATATACACAATGACTCTCAATCATAGAATTTGTGTACATCTAGAAATTTGACTAACATGTTAGCAAAAGAAAATTTGAATAACATTTAGTATGTTAGCTAAACATTTTCTTTTTTGATAATCACCAAACGAAATTTGATTAACATATATAACATAGCTAGCATCTTTTAAATGGCTAATATATTCAAGAAATGATTTGATATCCTCAGCAAAGCTTGGTAGCACCATTTGGTTGCAAAACATATAGGTAAAAGATCACAAATAAGGAACAAATTCTTATTCTAATTCTGTTGGAAACTCTCTCGAAACATGTGGTAAAATAGGATTTAAAGATAACCATATTGCAAATAAATTAAGATTCCTATTGATTTCACCATTAATAAAAAGAAAAGAAAAAGGAAATCCTATATCTGAAATTCTAGGTTTGATTTGATTACCACATGTTCCCCTCGTTGTGAATTACATTTGTATTTTCTGTCAAACTGATCACATTTTTCTTTTTCTTATCAATGATTACTAATGGCACATAATTGCTTTGTCTAATTGCATTCGGTTTGAATTTGTGAGATGTATTATGCTAATTATTAAAATTTTGGAAGGTGTTTGTTTAAGGGCTCCATGATGATATATGCTCTTAATCTTCTAATTTCAATCATTTATCTTTATGTTCAAAATCCTTGTATGAATTTTCTTCAAATAGATATGGATAACCCTTATTACTTCCTTGCATGTATCTTCTTGTTGTTTTTTCTTTTTTCAATTTCTCTTTCGTGTTCTCTTGATAAAGAATTCCGCACCTGAACAAGTTGCTACTTTGTGACATTCCCCATTTGCTCTGCAAGAAGGTTGTCGATCAAGTAGTTTTGTGAAAGAATTTGGAATAATATTATTATTGGTGCTTGGGTTAACACTTCCATTGTTTGCAATCTAGATTTGATACTTCCTCTTTTACAGTGTCAAACTCGAGGATTGGCCAACTAGATTTGTCTAACGATCAATCTTCAATTGACATTTTCTGCACAAGAGTAGATGACCAAGTTAAATATCTTTCACCAAAAAAATTGCTATAAATAACATCCCTGTCTTGGATTATTTCAATCTGCATGTAGACTAGGATCCACCCACCATATCATTCTGATGTTCTATCTGTGTTTGTATCATAGATTGACACACAAGACATATCGCCGCTAAGTCTAAATTGACATGGGTGAGTCTTGAAAACATAAAAGCAAAAAAAAAATATGAACGACTAAAACTTAGTTGGCTGTCTTATGACATCGCCAGGTCTTGGTGAGGTACCTCTTGAATCAACTTGTAAAGACTTCCAATTGTTCTGATGATTTCAAGTTGGTAACTCGAGTGGTCCAACAGCTTCATCATTTTTAGATTACAAGTTGCATGTCAAGTTTCATTGGAGATGCAACCAACTGATACATATGGGGGCAGCAGTCATTGAAAGAGCAAATTACATCCTATGGATAGAATTACCATTTCAAAACCCTCAGGTGTTTGGGAATCTGCATTATCATTAACTTCATTGATCATGCATGTAACATCAAGAACTGAGCTTACAGTAACAAATCCACTAAGTAATTTTGATCCTGATGCCAAACCTTGTTCCGTAGCTGCCTTCTACCTTAATCCCTTGAAACACTGATGTTATACCTCACTGGCTTGAGCTTTTCTTACCTCTTGCATCATGTAACGTCTTGTATGCTTGGGGATAATGCAGAAGACCTCCACCACCTCTTTGCCTCTTTACAACACATTAAGCATATTTTGGGGGCATGCACCACACAACTTTGAGATGATGGTTGTGAGGACCTTATGAAGGGTAGTCAAGCACCCCTCAAGGTCTCATATTTTAGTTCTTTGAGCTTTGCTTCCCAAGGCTCTAAACAAACTCTTATTTCGCTCTCGCAGTTAGTCTCCTCATCTAGATGACCAATCACATACCCAGCTCCTTTATTTCCATATTGCTCAACCCTTCTCAATGTTGGCTTGGTCCCCTAACGGTTACTTCCACTAGTCAGTTTTTTGGGTTGGAAGCTAAGGTAGCCAAACCCAGTTTTGCGAAGCTTTCACATTGCACCCAACATTGGTGTATAATTAATCGTCCCGCATCACCCCCACCATGACTCGAATCAGGATTTTACATTTGCCTCTAGAGAGCAAGCATCATCCAAACTTCTGGGAACCTAGTTTGTGTAGCCCACTCCTGCCTCCCCGGCTATCCCTATCATGGCCCATATTGCCTTCAACCAGTCTTGGCTACAAGGGGCCAAACTTGTAGGGCATGGCTATATTCTTTTTTGCTCCATGAACCAATAACAATAGGACAACAAAGGATGCTTCTTTTCTTACATTAAAAATGGGGACTTTTCCTTTTGATAATTCAATTTTAGGGGTTTTAGCCTCGAAAGAAAAGCACGCAGGTTCAATGCCCTTATTTTCCAATGGTTGTCTCTTTTGGGTAGAACTTCTATATATTACGTTTGCCAGCCTTCATCAACCAAAAACAAAGTTTCCATTGAAATTTTTTTTTGAAGATAAGTTTCCCTTGAAAATTGATCTAAACAATTCATCACCTTTCTTTTTTTGTGCTTGTGTGAAGCCCTAGATTCAATTGTTGGTTTTCGAAGTCTTGACCAAAACTGAATAGCAGGTTTTATCCATTCTACAACACAATATATAAAACCAGTAGGTAGCATTAAAAATGCTTGATATGTCAGTTATATTAACTAAGAGAATAACATAGCACAAATTGTGCAGTGAGTCTAAGGCAGCCTATAAGTCTCTAGCTCTAAACAAGCTCTTTGACACTCATTAGCTAACAATACATGTACATGATCGGCAATATGAACATTTGCGGTCTGTCCTGGACTTTTCCAAAATGTCCTAATTTCCCCGAAATCAAGGGTTATCCATTCAACTAAATGGTACGCCAGTACATCTTGTAATGATAGTTGGCCCCTGAAAATCTCTTATTGGAATTCCTACTCCCCCTTGTGCTTCATTTACTTGCACCCTAGTGCATCTGTGTAACCCAGTATTCTAAACCTTAACCTAGTTGACTCGCACTCAGGTGAGTCGCTAGGACTCAGCAAGGTCCCATGTCCGGAACACGGTACATAATGTACCATGTTCATTGCCTATACAGTACTTGTGAGTACTGTAGCAACTCTCACCCGAGTATTGAGCAACTTGGGCACGATCACTTATCACAGATAAGTTAAAAGGAGGACTGAAATCTTCCCTCCTTTTTCCTTCATTTATTTGATTTAGAACCTTGGGTTGCAGATATGAGCCAATATTCCATGCTAGCTAGGATTTTATTCTGATGTCGTTGTTACAAATAAAGAATTTGAGGAAGAACACCGGATTTGAGAGATTTTTTTTATTGAAAGAATCGGCCAATTTCTTTGTTAAATTTGTAATTTCTTCCCAATCGGTGGTCAATATTCAACAAAAATTGATCCCTAAGGCTCTTTTTGTGTTCTTGATCCAACCATTGCCTTGATTTCTAAAAAAATGAACCGTATTTTACAGATTTGAAATTCAAATTTAGTAGTAATGTGAACTTTTCAAGAGCTCCTATCTCCTAGATCGGAAACCAAACCCGAAATTGATTTGAGGTTCTTGAATTGGGTCTGACAAAGCTTGATAAGGACTGGAGGCATCAATTCACATTGAGCATGAAGCATGGAGGATCGACCTCGAAATTTTGGATATCTTTCACTTTGTCAATTTAAAATTCATAAATTTGATAAATGCTTTTACTGAAATTGATTTATAATTCATTTCCTATGCACATTCATGTTTTTTTGTACTTTTTTTTTTTTTGTTGTATAGTTTGAAACTCCCCTTTTTTCTAACTTTTTCAAGCCAATAACATCAATCTATTGCTATTCCATGTGATATGTGGTTGGTGTGTGTGTGTGTGTGTGTGTGTGTGTGTGTGTGTGTGTGTGTGTGTGTGCGTGCGTGCGTGCGTGCGTGTGTGCGTGCGTGCGTGCGTGTGTGTGTTTCTTGGATTTAGGGTTTAAGGTGGACTCCCGAGTGACTCAGCTCTGGCAGGTGCTGAGTATCTTGCCTGAGCTATATTTCAGAGAACTGGTGCAACCTTGAGGTTCTACCTTGCATTTTGTAATAAATCCTTTCCTAGTTACACCTTAATTCTAACATATTGGTTTTGTTGAACTCGTCTGGGTAACATTTTGTAGTAAGCAAATGCCATTTCAAGTTTAGGTTTCAATACTAATTAGCGTCTAATCGGTGCACATTTCATCTTGTGCCAGTTGATCGATGAGAAATTTGGTTTCTTTCTATATTTGAAGTATATTGTGATTAAGATATACAACGTCACTTTTTCAAACAACCATATGATCCTTAGAAATGGTTGGAAAGAATGTTGAACTGTTGAAGATAGTACTATTTTAAAATGCGAGATGCGGCCAAAAGCGGTGGGGGGGCCGATGCGGCTCTATGCAGTCTGAATGCGAGTGCATCGCGACGATGCGGTCAATAAATATAAAAAAAATCTAAAAAAATAGGTATATGTAATAGAAAAAAATATAGAGGTGATATATATGATAGTAGGTATTTTAGTTTAATGATTAACTCTAAAAATATTAGTTGTCGCAGATTCTGTATCCACTATCCCCTAATAGAAACTAGAAACTAGCTTCATAAAACATTTAACAATCAATAACCATGAGCACAAATTTGCAACCACAAATTTTAAAGGTACAAAATAGTGATACTACAAACCAAAAGTCCATGTCTCCATGAAGATTAAAGAGTTTTGAAGTCAAGCTCAAGAAGAGTTAATAGTTAATACAATCATCCATTCATCATAGAAGTCATCTTGAGAGACAATTTTGAAGTCAATTTTTCAAATATTAAGCAGAGAAGTCATCTTGAGAGTCGTCATTTGCATCATCAATATTATCCTCGACGACCTCCACATATTCTTCTTCCTTGTCCTCTTAGTCAGCCTCCTCTTCGGACTCTGGTGCTGATGTGCGAGTGCGACTAGACCTAGCTCCCCTACTCCACTGTACTCTAGTGTTAGGTCGATCTTCTTCATTAGCCTCTGTTGCTAGCTCGACATCGAGCCATGTAAGATCCTCACCCTCAAACACACTCTCTAGTCTTGGATCCATGGTCCACTCACTTGTAGAATCACCATCAGCTTCATACAATTGAATAGGGTTGAGCTTCATGCGATTTTGATACCTCTCCCTAAGCCGCTCATCATACCGCACATAAACCAAATCATTCAATTTTTTCTGCTCCAACCTATTTTTTTTTTTGTATGGAGCAGTGGTAGAAAATTGAAATTAGATAAATTAGATTTTATATTAAAAAATTGAAAATTGAAATTGAAATTCAAGAAATAAGGAGTTAAGGACTTACATGCTCAAATGCACTCCAATTGCGTTCTCAACCAGATGAGCTACATGTGAGATTCAACTCTCGAATAGCGAGACGTTGTAGATTTGGTGTCTCGCTTCCATATAATGCGCATCATGTAGTTGTATAATATTTTATAATTTAGATTATAATAGAGATAAAAATTAAGGGTAAATAAATAAACAATGGAACTATACATAAATCATAGATAAGTAAGGGTAGTTTTGGCCATTACCTGGATCTGTAGTGTCCCTATTTCAAGTAGCAATATCTCTCCCAAAGATTCCCAAAGGCTAACTTGAACTTAATCAATTCATAGCTCCGGATCTCATCCTGGATATCTTTGTTAGGCACCATCCTCTCAAGCACATCTAAGAACCTACCATTTATTACACGATCTGACTCAATGGATGGGTGCTTGTAGTGAAGAGATTGGTTTAGAAAGTAACCAGTTGAATGGAGGTGTCTGTGAAGCTGGGTATCCCATCTGTTATCAATAATTTCAAGTATAGCCTTGCACATAATTTCATCACCTTGTAAAACAATTTTTTTCTCTGCTCTTGCCCTAGTCATTGCGGGCTTCACATCACCATCAACCAGTCGAAGCACTCTCACTAAAGGGCAAGCCACCTCCAATGCAAGAAGTATTCGACTCCAAAAAGATGTATTCAGAATAATTTTTTCAGCCTTTCTCCCATCCTTATGCCACGAAAGTGGCTGTAAATGCTCGTTTAGGGGGTTTAATACCCCTCAAACTATTTCCCCCAATTTTTTATGGTAAAAACGACCATTTTGCCCATCCCCGAGGGGCACAATAAAAAATAACATCGCGGAACAGTATGCAGCCAGATGCGCTATGTGGCTTTGATGCGGCACATATCTGCCCACATACCTCCAAACCGCATATGCGGTCTTTCCGATGCGGTGCCCACTACATACGGCCAGATGCGGCCACATTTAAAACACTGTAAGATAATGTGGCTAGCAAAACTCCTTTTTCTTTCAATGGTTGTCAAAGTGTGTGAAAATGAACTAGCTTGATATGTTGTTGCTACACCTTGAAATTTATTATATTGATGAAACATAGAGATAGGCTGCCTTTTTTACCCCCTTATGGAAATGCAAAGAGCATTCTCAACTTACAAATATGGGATAGGAATGCTCATGATTCTCTCTCTCTCTTAAAGTTTTTTTTTTTTGGGGGGGGGAGGGGGGGTCTAGTTTATCTTATGTTATGGTCAATTCAAACCGTTGCCCACTTCCAAAAATCCTTGTGAAGCTTCTATAAATATTTATTGCAAAAATACTTTAATATACTAACTTAAAATTTAACTAGTTAAACTCGTACTTTAATAAATAAAAAAATTGTTTTAGCGAATTCTTTTTAGAAATATTCTTTAATCATATGTTATTCGTGGGCATTTGTGCACTGTATATTGGTTGTTTTTGTCGTTTAGATAATCATTATTTTATTTCTATCATTTCCAGGATATGTAATCAATGAAATGTCACCATTTGATATCTTGAGGAAATTAAAATCTTTTGATGGTAATTGTTCTCAATATTGATAATCAAGGAACACTAGTATTATCAATTTATCATTGTACGTTGTTAATGATATTTCTTTTGTTGTGTAGACAACATTAGGTAAAAGTTAATTATCAGATGCACCCTGAACCAAGATTTATAATGTGTGCATATAAGGATAGGTCCTTCCGTAAAAATCGTTGGGGAATGATGAATTCACATGTAAGAATAAAAGAGCCCCACAATATGAAGTTGTTTTTTGCGACTCTTGGATCAACATTATTATAAGGCTTGATAAGCAAACCTGAGACAGAGACGATAGCAATATGTCTTGGACATCTTTTGGAGCTAAAATGATATATTATCTGCACAGGCATCACCTAGAGATTGGGTGGGTAGAATTCTGTCCTAGTGTTGAAGAGGCTGCTCCAATATCTAGGAACCTCATATATGTCCAAGCAAAACTCAGATATTACATATCATCATCATCATCTAAGCCATATGTCAACTATTTGGGGTCGGCTACATGAATCCTGTTTCGCCATTCTGCTCATAGGTTCAGGATTCATGACAAGATTTGGCAAAGTTTTACGCTGGTTGCCCTACGTAATGCAACCCTTTACGCTGGTTGCCCTACTTAATGCAACCCTCCTCCTTTACCCGGGCTTGGGACTGACATGACCGGCTTGGGGGCAGCCAAGGCAAAGTTATGAAAAATATTATATATAATATTGTATTTTGTTTTTTGAAAAGTTACATATAATATTTTATTTTATGAAAGAATCATGTAATACTTGATAAGTGTCTGATAGGGTGTCTGGTAGGACTTTGTTCTCATTCCCAGTCTCATGAAAAACTCATAACTCCCTTTAGTTTAAGACTCAGGAGGTGTCTAAGCTTACTGAGGCAAATTCCGAGTCTTAGACCCTATTTTTTTGAAAATTTATGCACATGAAGTTTTTAGAACTTTTGGTGAGGCTTTGGAGTATTTGGTGGCTTCCATGGTGGGGCTATAACTCTCAAGTATCAACATGTCCCCAGTTTTCTTATCACTGTCTGGCATTGGGGTTGAAAGACCGGTCTCACAAATGCTATCCCATGTGACAATTGATCAAGTTTCCATTTAATGAAGTATCTTATGGATTCTTTTGGATGCATCCTTTTCTCATGTTTTTTTTCTTGACTTTCGAGTTTCCAAATTACTAGGAGAGGCTCCAAGTGCATCTAGTTGCCCCTCAGTTAATTTTCGGGTTTCTATCATCACTTCAACTTTTCTGGTTGTCTGGATACTATATGATACATATTGCTTTTTCTGGTGGATATTCTATAGATAAATATTTGATGGTTTACTTTACCATTCCTTTTGATTGTCAATGGCGTCCTTTGCTTCACATGAAAGCCAATGCTATACTGCACTTTCAAACAGGTTATATGAATGTACGATCAATATTATTTGCCAAATGGGAAACAATTGTTTCCAAGGGGGCTAAGTTATGGTAAGCATGATACCTATTGATAAAATAATGTGGCAGTGGTATAGTTGCCGCAATCATGTAGCGATGTCATGATTTTGGTTCAAGAATCCCGATTCTGCGTTTCTTGGGATGAATCACGATTCTTGGAAGATAGGAATCATGATTCCAAATTTCTCGAATCTCATTCTATATCCTTTTTTGAATCCGGATGCTTGGAAGTTGGGAGTGTAGATTCCATCTCTCAAATTTGCGATTCATAAGTGCACAAGGCCAGGATTCAACGTTTATGAGATCTTGATCTCAAACTTTGGGAATAGCGAATCCATGTTTTTTTTGGAAGGTAGAACCACAATGTCAAAATCAGGGGTTCATAGATGCACTGAATAATGTTTCGATCAACGTATTTTGACAAAGTATTATAGTAATGTTTGTTGCTGGTAAGTGTCAAATAGAATCTTCAACTTTCAACTTTAGCGTTGTGGATATAAATGGCAAGTACTTAAACCATTTCATCATCTTGGTAAGGTCCACATCACAAAGACTCATTTTTGAGTGAGAAGATGTATATCTTCCTTTCATCATCAAAAAATGCATGAAAACACATCCACCATATGGGTTTGGTTTCTAACTTTCGATAGAACCCGATCTTTGAAGAGTGTTTCAATAAAGGATTGAAGATATGGTGCTCTAAGAGCTCGACGTCCACATCTCAAAGATTGTTTGAGTCAGACAAGGTATGCAAATTGAAGAAAGCAATTTATAGTCCGAAGCAACCCCCATGTGCATGGTTCGAGAAGTTCAGTGAAATTGTCATAGCATATAGGTTTCTACGGAGCTATATGGATCATTCACTATGTGGTGGTTCACGTTGATGACATCATCATTATAAGGAGTGATTAGGAAGGAGTTAATAAGTTAAAGGGATATTTGCAGCAACATCTTCAGACAAAAGATTTGGGATAGCTTAGGTATTTTCTTGGAATTGAAATAGCCTGGTCCAAGTATGGAATCGGTTTGTCTCAAAGGAAGTACATAACAAATTTGTTGACAGAAACATGGATTTTGGGTGCTAATCCAATTGATGCACCTATAGATCCAAGTATTAAATATCAGCGAATCAATGAGAGTTGTTTGAAGATCCAGGCAGGTACAAAAGGCTTGTTGGTAGAATTAACTACGTAACAATTACTTGGCCAAACATAACTTTTGCATTGAGTGTAGTGAGTCAATGCATGCATTTTCCTAGGACACCACACTGGGAGTCAATGAGGAGAATCTTGCGATATCTTAAGGGGGTTTCAAGTCAAGGACTTATTTATAGGCAAAATTGCCATCTTAACATTGGGATTTATTTTGATGCTGATTAGGTAGGATCTCCATCGGACAGATCAAGAAACAATGTGGTTTCCAGGTGTAGTTTTGTGGCTGAATATTGTGCAAAGACACACACTACATGTCAGCTATTGTGGCTGAAAACCTTGATGCAGGAGATGGGATTCACAGTTACTGAGCCAATAAGGATGTTCCGTGACAATCAATTAGCCATCCATATAGCTGGCAACCCAGTATTTCATGGGAGAACACAACATATTGAAGCATATTGTCATTTTATTCAAGAGAAACTAGCATGTGAGCAGATAACTACTCCATTGGTGAAGTCAAAAGGATCTATTGGTTGATATATTCACCAAGGCTCTTGGTTGTAACCAGTATCAACAAATTTGTTTCAAGCTGGGCATATGTGACATTCATGCTCCAGCTAGAAGGGGGGGTGTTGATGAGTAGGTTATTTTGGTTGTGTTTTTACTGTGGATTCTAGGCATTCTCGTATTTTTTTAGAATCTTAAAGACATTAATTTATTCAATAGGATGTTACTGTAATTTGTACACATTTTATTATTATAAATAAGATAATATAGGTCCGTAGAGGTCATCTAACACTAAGGGAGACTTCTTTCAGGCACCTCTCCACATTCTTGTCTCTCCAACTTGCACCTCTCTTTTCTCTCTCCTCTCTCTCTCTCTTCTCTCACATGTTCTTCTGATCCCTCTCTTCTTTCTCTTTGTACCTATTATATCAATAGGAAGAAAATACAAGTTAGGAATACCATCAAGATCCATGAAAAGTAACGAAGAGAAAAATGAAATGAATTTTAGTCATATGATTTCCTAATATAATATTTGTCAACTGTTTATAAATGTAGTAGTGGTATTCTTGAGAACTTATAGTTGTACATATTTTGCAAAAATTCATTTTGAAGAAATTTCACCATATCATGAGCATACCATTTTCTAGAGAAAGCAAATCGGAATATTTCTACATTGCATCAGTTGTCAAACCAGGTATGAAGTTGGCATAATGGATTCTCACTAACCCAGAGGTTTTGCCTAGAAATATGTTTTATTTGTAACTTAACAGTTTGCATGAAATGAAAACCCAGTCTTGCATTCCCTAAACCTGTCTATCTCCCTTCTATTCCCTTCTGTTTTTCTTGGTTTTATTATCTCTCTCTCTCTATATATATATAATTCTTTCTATTTCTGTTTGTATAACAGGTTGCTGAACTTGTTCTAGACAAGAAATCTTTCGAGCCAAACATCCGTGACTTCTCAAAGCTCATAGATGCCCATGCTAAGGAAGACCGCATAGCTGATGCTGAAAGGATCCTTGGGAAAATGACAGAGAAAGGAATCTCGCCGGACATTTTAACATATATGACCTTGGTTCACATGTATAGCAACTCTAGTAATCTTGATCTAGCCAAGCAAGCCTTTGAAGATATTAGGGCTCGAGGCTTCCAACCCGACCAAAGGATTTACAACTCCATGATCATGGCTTACATAAAAGCGGGCCTACCCAAGTCTGGCGAGTCTTTGATGAGAGAGATGGAGGCAAGAGATATAAGACCCACAAAGCAAATCTACATGGAATTGCTCAGGGCCTTCGCTCAAGGTGGCCATGTTGATGGGGCTCAGAGAATTGTCAACACAATGCAATTTGCAGGGTTTCAGCCTGATTTAGAATCATGCTCTTTGCTTGTTGAGGCCTATGGACATGCAGGTGACCCCGAACAAGCTCGAAACAACTATGATTACATGATAAAAGCTGGCCATAAGCCTGATGATAAGTGCACAGCTAGCTTGTTAGCTGCCTACGAGAAGAAGAACTTGCTGGATAAGGCTTTAGGCTTGCTATTGCATCTAGAGAGAGAAGGGTACAAGTTGGGTACCCACACTTATGCAGTTTTGGTGGATTGGCTTGGTAGGTTGCAGCTTGTTGCGGAGGTGGAACAAGTTTTGAGTAAGATTGGGAGTAAAGAGGAGGTTCCTTTTAAGGTTCATGTGAGTCTGTGCGATATGTATGCAAGGGCTAGGGTGAGAGAGAAGGCGCTTGAAGCTTTGGGGATTGTTGAAGAGAAGAAAGAGGCTTTGAGTGGGGAAGAGTTTGAGAGGGTGATTCATGGGCTTTTGGCTGGTGGGTTTGTGCAAGAGGCTAGGAGGGTTCATGAAGGGATGCAGGGTCAGGGTTTTGTTTCATCTGATCCTTTGAAGGTGGCTCTCATGGCTGCACAGGCTATGCCTAGGCAAAAGCCAGTTGTGAGATGAGGCAAATGGTTGGGGTTTAAGAGCTTTATTTGGTGGGATTGGCTTTCACCCATTTATTCGTCTTGTTATGATGGCTTCAGGTGAGACGTTTTTTACTTCTTAAATAATAAGAAAAAAGCACGTATACTATGCGTCTACTCCCTCGGTGCAAAATACCTATCAAGTAGTATTATTTTTCTAAAAGTTTGCCAACCACATAAATGATTTTTGTTTCAAAAGGAAACAATTTAAATTTTGAGTTTTGTGATACTTAGATCTAGCTCTTCTCAAATTGGAAGGTCTCTATTAAATTTTGATGCATTTTTTCCCCTTGTATTTATAGAGTTTATTTAAGATTTTTTTTATTGATATTAGTTTATATGCTGTAAAGATTACATCTCAAAATTTGAGACTAAGAGGTATTTGTGGCAGGTATTATATCCGAGGGAGTAAATAAATAGTATACTCCCACGGGAGTAGGAAATCCTTTTGGCTTAAGAAACACTTTTGTTAGTTTTTTTATTTTTGGGTAATTGAGTGGGGAAGACATCCGGTACCCGTGTTTTCATAAAGCTCAGGAGTTTGAAAGTGTGAGGTGTGGGAATGAAAACTACGTTGACCATTACACTAAAACTATCGAATTTCGTTTCATTATCTTATAATGGGTTTGAGCGGTAACACGAAATTACTTACGCTATATGTGCATACATGTGAGTTAAACCTTTAAAACGCTATGTTGTGCCCAGAGCGTTTTTTAACCTATTCTTTATCGCTTCCTTCTCCACCTGATGGAAGATGCACTCTTCATCTTAAGATAATCATAATGACATGCACTCTCCGTCAGGTGCAGAAGGAAGCGAGAAGGGATGCTGGGATAAAAGATATGGCA
>NW_006494910.1:5512415-5528087 GCF_000471905.2 Amborella trichopoda | reverse complement strand
TATATATATATATATATATATATGTGGATTGTATACTATGAGACCATTTATTTTTTGTACAAGAATGTCACAATTTTTCTTGGCCATTGGATGTGAAATTTAACATATTAAAATATATCATAGCTTTGGCAAAACTTTGTTTTGGACATTGTGCTCAAGTAGTGATACATCACCACCTATTTGATTTTTCATTATATACACTTCCACACACACATGCATATATATATATATATGGAAGCATCTACAAAACATCTATAAGTGAAGTTCTATAGCATTTCATCTGCATCTTATCACCATCCAAAGTTTATCACAGTCACAGTTGTCCAGTAGTATTTGAATTTTTATAATTATTGTATTAATAAGATTTGTCTAACATTTTGGGTGTGTACATATGACCAAGTTTACACCAAAATAAAATATTAAAAAAAATAGTCATAAAATAAAATGATGAAATTCCCCAGAAACTTTATAGGGATATTTTACGTAATTTTTATCATTCAAATTATTTGTTTTATATTTTATTCAAGTGCATCTCACTAAGTCGCACACACCTACAAAATTTCATATCATTATGATTTGTAAAAAAAAATATTAAAATTCAAACACTATCAGACATTTGTGACCGGGTGATAAACTTTAAATGGTGATAAAGCTATAGGTGAAGTACTGTATAACTTCACCTGCAGGCATTTTGTATTATTTTCCTATATATATATATATTTTGGCGAAGGAATCCCTTTGATATCTAATTGAGCTAGTTTAGATATTAATTGATCCATAAGTGTTTTATTATCTTCTCCTAAATGAAATTTGGTTTTATTAAGTTCAGGAAGAGGTTTGAATAGAACCGCTTTAAGAATAGGAGGAGTTGCTACCTTCGGTTGAGGGGTAACTAATCTTTCTATTCGTTCAGCTTGTTTGCCTAATGATTGCATATATAGGTTGATATAATTATTTTGTTCTACAATATGAGGAATTAATTCATGTTTCTTTTCCATGTCCTTGGGTACAACTTTATATGGTGTTGCAATAATGTCATATAGGGATTGTGGTTGTTCACCTTTCATAGGTGGACTTTTGATTCCCATTAGTATAATACTTTTTTTAGGTGGATGTGTACTAGTCGTGTTAGTTCCATCTACACTGATATAAGTTTTTTCTTCAATTGTTTGAATAGTATTTGAATTGAGGGATTTGAATGTTATATTGAGCACAAATTTCTTGTAACCAAATAAAGAATCCTTTTGTTTCTCTTTCTTTTTTCAGAAATTTATTATATTTTTTATGAAATAATTCTACCAATCTAAGTTGAAATGTTTTTAAATACCATTCTCTTATGTTCTTGTTTTTTGGGGCATCATAGTCTTGTTTTATATAGTCAATATCTACTTTTTTCTGTTTTCTTTGTAATTTATATGCCAGATATTCTTCTATAGTTATATCTATACTTTCTTCGACTTGTAATGTGAGTATTTGGAATTCTGCTATATCAGGTTCAGATGTATAAGTGGGTATTACTACATGATCAGCTGTACGTTTTATTCTTTGTAGTTGTAAGTCTGAAGATGTGGTAGGCATTGATGGAGGAGGAAGGATTATAACTTCTGGGGTTGTATGACAATATTTTCTTGCAGGGACTAATGGTTTTTTAATTCTTTTCCTATTTAGTTCGAAATCATCTTGTGATTTATTATTTTGAAATTTTATTTCCATATTTCCATCTTGATGTTCTATTAGTTGTCTAGGAATATTATTTCTAGGTATTTCTCTTGGTTGGTTTTCATTTTGGATAGACCATGTTTGTGGTAGAATAATATCTGACCAAGTAATAGTTTTTGGAATAATAGTATTAGATTTTTTTATATTTGTTTGAAATAGAACTGTTTGTATCATAATATTTGGACAAAGGGTATTCATTACTTTATAATATATTCGATATATAATAGCTAGATTTTGTGAGCCAGGGGTCATACTAAATCCATGCGTTTTAAGATTTATTGTTAATATATCTAATATATTAGGGTCGGTTAATAAAACAGAAAAATTTGAAAAATAATTTAAATAAATGGGTCCACTACGGAGGTTGGATTCAACCATGCCTAATAGAATAAAGGAGAAGATAGAACCTGGGTCTAAATGGAGTAAGAATTAAGACAAAGACCTGGAAAGCATGGGCTGTAAGGTCGGAACAGCAACTGTGATGTCAGTAGATGGAGCGTAAAGTGAGATATCAGAGAGATAGCTGAGAGCAGAGAGCGAGAGCTGAGAACTTAGACAGAAAAGAGTGAGAGAGAGCTTAGAGCTTGAAAACTCAAAATAAGAGAGCAGGGAGAGAGCGAACAGCTTAGAGAGAGAGAGGCTCCAAGTGACCTTATGGTTTTGAAGGCAGGAGGCTATATTTATAGCCGAAGGGAGGAGAAATCTTCGCGACGAAGGTTAGTCCTGAGTGGACATAAAGTGGAGGGACAAGACTTAAAGAAGGAAGAAAGGACATAAAGTAAAGTGATAAGACCCAAAAGGGAAAAGACAAAATTAAAAAGGAAAAGGAATCTTCTTTTGGTCGGGGATGAGGACAAAAAGGGCATTTAGGAATAGTATTCTTTTGTCGTCACAGGTCGGTGGTGTTGTCGTTTTCCTGTGGCTATAGTAGATCTTGTCGGCTTTTGTCTTCTTATGCGTCGGTGAGGATAGTTACAGCATTTGGGAATAGTAACTCTGTTGCCTTTTATTTTGGTAGCTTTGTCGGTGGTACAATATCTTTTTGTCTTATGTGAGTAGTCTTATCAGGGTCTTTGGTTTTGGCAGTAACGGGTCAAGGTCTTTGGCTGCATTCTTCTAGATTATCCTCTTCTTCTTTTTCGGGATCAGTTTCTTCAAGTGGGAAATATTTATTGGTACGGGCTGGTGATGATTGGACAGTCTCTTTTGATGAGATTGGCTTTCTTCCGGCTTTTGCAAAAATGTCTTTCATTTGTTGTTCAAGAATTTCTTTGGTGGCATCCGGGTTTGCTTGCAGCATGTTCTTCAAATATGTGGGTAAATCAAAAGAAGTATTGGCAGTATTATATCCTGTTGGATTGAGATTGTATATATGTATTTGTGGAGGAATTCTTTTTGGCACTATGGTTGTCGGATCCATATTGAAGATATCCCACCATTTGACTGAAATAATTTTTCCATGACGTGGAATATAAGTATGGTCGGCTGTATTATTGACAGAGATTGAATATTCCCATTTCATAATCTATAGGAGTTGGTATAGTGCAACAAAGTAAAGGTGAGGGTCTGTATTGATATCAATATTATTGAAAAGAGCAAACTGTTCCTACGCTTTTTGAAAAGCAGGAGGCAAAATCGTAGTAGTTGATCCCCATACTAAAAACCAATTTTTAAACCAACTGGAGAATCTTTCGAAAATTGGTAACCTAAATTGAATATACCAGCTATGAGAATTATTTGGATTTTGATAGTAAAATACTTTATGCCAGGCTTCTATGTACTCGGCTTATTTATAATATTTGTATGAAAAATCAGTATTGTTTAATTTTTTGCCTTGAGTGGGATTGCAACCCCACTCGTCATATGAAAGCAACTTCTTGATTTCCATTTTGGAGTATGCAATTACTCTTGTATTTTGTTGGTAGTAATGGACAACAGAGATGAACCCTGTTTCTATAAGAATGGCCTCATAATATTTACGAGTTTTTACTCCATTCGTAGGATTCAAATGGCTTATGAGGTATAAAGGAGCAAGTTTGCTTGGTTCCATATTTGTATGATGGTCATCTATGGTAATGTCCATGAGATATGCTCTTTCAATGAAAGCAGATCGAGGAGTATTAGGCCTTTGGGTCGGCCTTGCTTGAGCAGTAGTATAGGCTGGAGTGGATGTATTAGCTTCTGGATAAGTTATTTGATGAATGGGTGAAATGGAAGGTGAATGGATAGCCAAAGGCGGATCTTCACCTTCAAACGGTATTATTTCCCGAGGGCGTTTCTCATTGCGGGAAGAATTGCTACGAGAGCCCATAAGAGTTGGTGGATTTGACAAAGTATTATGTTTATTAGCTACAAAGAGCTGTAGTGCAAGTGATAATGGTGTTTCTTCGCCGTTAGCGTCAGTATGGCCCCCTGCAAAAATTCACGGGTGAGAAAATCAGGAAGGGAATTGGCAAAACCATGAAGGTGTTCAATAGTAAAATCAAAGGCAGAAAGAATGGCTTGCCAGCGAGCAAATATTTGTTTAGAAACAAGGTTTTGAACATCTTTTTGCAGAATGTCCTTAGCAGCCTTGCAATCTGTACGGATGAGAAAATGTTGATTTAAACTATCACTTTGAAATTTTGTAACACAATGGACAATAACAAGGAATTCTTTTTTTACTGTGGAATAATTTTGTTGGGTTGGATTCCAAGCTTTAGAAGTATACTTGAGGAGTTGTTCATGACTATCCACTCGTTGTTTTAGGATTCCTCCTAAACCCAACTCTGAAGCATCACATTCAATAATTTTGAAAGCAGTAGGATGAGGAAGAGAAAGACAAAGGAGAGTTTTTTACTTTCTTTTTAATTAATTGAACTGCTTTAGTATGAATATCTGTCCATGGTGGTGGATTCTTTTTTAATCTATCATATAGAGGTTTAGCATTTATGGCAAGATCTTGATAAAAATCTATAACACAATTAAGACAGCCTAAGAACCTTTGGATTTTTTTTTTCTAAAATTTGATCAGGAAATTTATCAGCAAATTGTATTGATCTGTCTATAGGAATACTAGTGCCATGATGGATATTATGTCTTAAGAATCTAATAGTTGTTTTGAATAAAGTGGTTGTGGTACTATTAGATTCTTACGACATAATATCCATCATGGTACTATTATTCCTATAGACAGATCAATACAATTTGCTGATAAATTTCTTGATAAATTTTTAGACAAAAAAGAATTCTAAAGGTTCTTAGGATGTCTTAATTATGTTATAGATTTTTATCAAGATCTTGCCATAGATGCTAAACCTCTACATGATAGATTAAAAAAGAATCCACCACCATGGACAGATATTCATACTAAAGCAGTTCAACTAATTAAAAAGAAAGTCAAATCACTCCTTCGTCTTTCTGTTCCTCATCCTATTGCTCTCAAAATTATTGAATGTGATGCTTCAGAGTTGGGTTTAGGAGGAATCCTAAAACAACGAGTGGATGGTCATGAACAACTCCTCAGGTATACTTCAAAGGCCTGGAATCCCACCCAATAAAATTATTCCACAGTAAAAGAGGAATTACTTGCTATTGTCCATTGTGTTACAAAAGTTCAAAGTGATATTTTGAATCAACATTTTCTCATCCGTACTGATTACAAGGCTGCTAAGGACATTCTGCAAAAAGATGTTCAAAACCTTGTTTCTAAACAAATATTTGCTCGCTGGCAAGCCATTCTTTCTGCCTTTGATTTTACTATTGAACACCTTCACGGTTCTGTCAATTCCCTTCTTGATTTTCTCACCCGTGAATTTTTGCAAGGGGGCCACACCGACACCAATGACGAAGAAACACCATTATCACTTGCACTACAGCTCTTTGCAGCTAATAAACATAATACTTTGTCCAATCCACCTACTCTTATGGGCTCTCGTAGCAATTCTTCCCGCAATGAGAAACACCTTCTGGAAATAATACCGTTTGAAGGTAAAAATCCGCCTTTGGCTAACCATTCACCTTCCATTTCACCCATTCATCAAATAACTTATCCAGAAGCTCATACATCTACTCCAGCCTATACTCATGTTCAAGCAAGGCCGACCCAAATGCCTAATACTCATCGATCTGCTTTCATTGAAAGAGCATATCTCATGGACATTACCATAGAGGACCATCATACAAATATGGACCCAATCAAACTTGCTTCTTTATACCTCATAAACCATTTGAATCCTACCAATGGCATAAAAGCTCGTGAATACTATGAGACCATTCTTATAGAAACATGGTCCATCTCTGTTGTCCATTACTACCAACATAATACAAGAGTAATTGCATACGCCAAAATGCAAATCAAGAAGTAGCTTTCATATGAGGAGTAGGGTTGCAATCCCACTTAAGGCAAAAAATTAAACAATACTGATTTTTCATACAAATATTATAAATATGCCGAGTACATAGAAGCTTGGAATAAAGTATTTTACTATCGAAATCCAAATAATTCTCATAGCTGGTATATTCAATTTAGGTTACCAATTTTCGAAAGATTCCCCAGTTGGTTTAAAAATTGGTTTTTAGTTTGAAGATCAACTACTACGATTTTGCCTCCTGCTTTTTAAAAAGAGCAGGAACAATTTGCTCTCTTCAATAGTATTGATATCAATACAGACCCTCACCTTTACTTTGTTGCACTATGCCAACTTCCATGGATTATGAAATGGGAACATTCAATTTCTGTCAATAATATAGCCGACCATACTTATATTCCACGTCTTGGAAAACTATTTCAGTCAAATGGTGGGATATCTTCAATATGGATCCCACAACCATAGTGCCAAAAAGAATTCCTCCACAAAATCTTAGATACAATCCCAATCCAACAGGATATAATACTGTCAATACTTCTTTTGATTTTCCCACATACTTGAGAAACATGCTGCAAGCAAACCCGGATGCTACCAAAGAAATTCTTGAACAACAAATGAAAGAGATTTTTGCAGAAGCCGGAAGAAAGCCAGTCTCATCAGAAGAGACCGTCCAATCATCACCAGCCCATACCAATAAATATTTCCCTCTTGAAGAAACTGATCTCGAAAAAGAAGAAGACGATGATCCAGAAAAATGTAGCCAAAGACCTTGACCCGTTACTGTCAAAACCAAAGACCCTGATAAGACTACTCACATAAGACAAAAAGATACTGTACCACCGACAAAGCTACCAAGATAAAAAACAAGAAAGTTACTATTCCCAGATGTAACTATCGTCACCGACGCATAAGAAGACAAAAGCCGACAAGATCTACTGTAAGTCACAGGAAAACGACAACACCACCGACATGTGACGACAAAGGAATACTATTCCCAGATGCCCTTTTTGTCCTCATCCTCGACCAAAAGAAGATTCCTTTTCCTTTTTAATTTTGTCTTTTCCCTTTTGGGTCTTATCGCTTTACTTTATGTCCTTTCTTCCTTCTTTAAGTCTTGTCCCTCCACTTTACGTCCATTCAAGACGTACTCTCGTCACGAAGATTTCTCCTCCCTTCGGCTATAAATATAGTCTCCTGCCTTCAAAACCATAAGGTCACTCGGAGCCTCTCTTCTCTCTACGCTCTTCGCTCTCTCCCTGCTCTCTTATTTTGAGTTTTCAAGCTCTAAGCTCTCTCTTTCTTTTCTGTCTAAGTTCTCAGCTCTCTCTCTCTTTGCTCTCTGCTATCTCTCTGATATCTCACTTTACGCTCCATCTACTGACATCACAGTTGCTGTTCCGACCTTACAGCTCATGTTTTCCATGTCTTTTTCTTAATTCTTACTCCATTGAAACCCAGGTTCTATCTTCTCCTTTATTCTATTTCCAATATGTGCGATTGTAATATATCTTCACTTCCGCACTGGAAACTCTTTTCCAGTTATTGCATTTGCACTTTGTAAGTGTGTTTTTGTATGCTTTTACTTTCATCATATCTGTATAAACGTTGTTTACATTTGCCCAGTGTCTGTTGTAACTATACAGTCTGTGTCTGTTGTATCTATACAGTCTGAATGATTAATGCAATTATAATTGTTTGATTATTATGCAATTTGAACTTGTATTTAGCATAAAAATAGGAAATAACAACCACACACAGTGGTTAGTAATAGATATATCTGTCATCCCATTTATCCGTATACTTCTTTTCGATTTAAAGTATTATCGTATCTTACAAGAAATAGTAAAGTACAATAGTCTTTTATTCACAAACCTACTCTAAAATAGCATTTAAAGAATCCACTGTAGATCTTGGCCCCCACTTGGTATCAGAGCCAAACAGTGAAACTGTTTAAGAGTTTAAGAGTCAAAGTTACAGTATTACTGTAGAAACCTAACTAAATTTACATTTAAGAAAGTTGGTCCGAGAGTTAAGGCAAGAGACGAAAGAAGTTTAGGCAAAGTACCCGCCAAGGCCAGGAAGAGCCGCTTAGGAGAACACGCGGGACCCTTGGTCGTCCAGATTGTCAATATCTGCAACCTACAGGTGGCAAATTTAATTAGGAATCTTAAAGGTAACACAGTAACCAAACCTCAAACCTTAAGAGGTAAGAATAAGGAAGAGATAGTCATAAATGATATTGAACATAGTACCTATCAACGATATTTATCAAAAAGGAACATTTAAATTTAAACTTGGATATGCTATTAAAACAGTTGAGGAAAGCTTATCAGTGACACAAAACCAGGAAGACTTCCAACTGTTATCAAGAAAAATAATTGAAAAACATAAAGAAAATAATTATAAGTATTTACACATTGGATTAATACAAATAGCCATAAAACCTTTGACACGTCTAGGGTTAAACAACTCAGTGCTCGTATGCCACCTGAAAAACGTATTATACTAAAAGGAATAAAAAGTCCATCTGTGAAAGGTGAACAACTACAATTCTTATATGATATTATTGCAACACTTTATAAAGTTATACCCAAGGACATGGGAAAGAAACATGAATTAATTCCTCATATTGTAGAACAAAATAATTATACCAACCTATATATGCAATCATTAGGCAAACAAGCTGAACGAATAGAAAGATTAGTTACCCCTCAACGGAAGGTAGTAACTCCTATTCCTAAAGCGGTTTTATTCAAACCTCCTAAAACCAAATTTCATTTAGGAGAAGATAATAAAACACTTATGGATCAATTAATATCTAAACTAGCTCAATTAGGTATCAAAGGGATTCCTTCGCCGAAATTAAGTATTCTTACACCAATACCTAGTATTTAGCTACCTTTACCTAATATTCCTGAATCATCTGATAAAGGCAAAATGAAAATTCCTGAATATGAGACTTTAATGCTCCAAGAAGAGGAACCAATTATAAAAGATACTTTACAAAACCAAGAATCTGCTTTTATGGATACTTCACCCACTGATCTAAATAGGATAGCATATGGTAAAACATGGAAACCAATCACAGCTTTACCATATTATAAGAGACTTACACCTGTTAACGTACAACTGGAAGAAGATGCTATACAACAGGTTGTTTCTTATTCGGGAAGATCAATTGTCAACTGAACAATAGATGATTTATCAGATCTAAAAATATTAGATGTCATGAGACATATGACAATGTTTGCCTCAGCAAATAAAATGGCTAGCAATCCTGATCAAGAGGTTGGCAAAGCAATAGTAAATGGATTTACTGGATGGTTAAGATGATGGTGAGATTTTTATGTTGATGATGAAACAAAGAATAGAATCCTCACCAATACAAGATAATGGACCGTCAGAAATGAACAAAATCAAGAAATATTCTATACTGAAAGTGATGCAGTAAACACTTTAATTTATACTATTACCTTACACTTCGTAGGCAGTACAACTTTGTTAGCAGCAAGATCAGAAGATTTGCTGTCAAACTTAAGATGCCCTACTCTATCCCATTATAAATGGTATAAGGATGTATTTTTCTCAAGATTATTATTACGAGAAGATTGCCAGTTAGACCATTGGAAAGAAAAATTCATTGCTGGTCTACCTTACCTATTTGTAGAAAAAGTCAAAGACAGACTTAGGAAAAAACATAATGGTGTTATCATATATTCCGCATATACACTTGGAGAATTATCAGCAGAAATATGTGCTGAAGGATTAGCTTTATGCACTGATCTAAAACTCAAAAGACAACTTGATAGACAACAAATTACCAAGCGCAAAGAACTTGGTGATTTCTGTGAACAATTTGGTTATCATATAGATAGAAAAAATAAACTTGAAAAATTATATAAGAAAAAGA
Source organism: Amborella trichopoda (assembly GCF_000471905.2). The sequence continues at coordinate 5,518,109 of NW_006494910.1, read as the reverse complement.
AAAAATATAAGAAAGAAAAATATAAGACGAATAAGAAATATAAAAAGTCTAAACAAAAATTTATAAAAAAAATTTCTCCAAATACTAAAAATAAAAAGAAATTACCAGTATGTTATAAATGTGGAAAACTTGGTCACTGTTTGGCTCTGATACCAAGTGGGGCTAAGATATGCTGAAAAGGAACGAGGAGTTCCAAGATTGGTAATTAATTATAAGCCACTCAATAAAGTACTACAATGGATAAGATATCCAATTCTTAATAAAAAGATTTATTAGATCGAGTAGCACATGCTCGTATATTTTCCAAATTTGATAAGAAGTCAGGATACTAGCAAATTCAAATCCAAGAAAAAGATAAATATAAAATAGCATTCAATGTTCCATTTGGTCAATATGAATGGAATTTAATGCCGTTTGGATTGAAAAATGCTCCATCTGAATTCCAGAAAATAAGACGAATAAGAAATATAAAAAGTCTAAACAAAAATTTATAAAAAAGATTTTTTCAAATACTAAAAATAAAAAGAAATTACCAGTATGTTATAAATGTGGAAAACTTGGTCACTACAAATACCAATGTAAATTAAAAAAGAAAATAGATGTATTACAATTAGATGAGTCAATAAAATCAAAATTATATAATATTATGAATTATGATACATCTTCCTCAAATACAGATTCTAATAACTCGCTCATAGGAAATATTCAAGATGAAAATTTCATATGGACAAAGTCATCAGATTCTTCTACTGAGACAGAATCTTCTCATCCAATAGAAGAATCTACTTGTACTTGTCCTATCCCCTCACATAATCTTCATACTCCAACACCAGAAGATAATTTGATTTTGGATCTTATAGAAAAAATCACCGCTCAAGATGAAAAAAGATCTGTGATTACCAAATTTATAAATTTAGCTAAAACAAAAGTAAAAATACCTCCTATCAATAAAACACCTGATGAATATAATTTTGCCTCTATTATGAAAAGAGTTAGTGAAGCACACCTAATTAAGCAAAAAGAACCTTCTATCTCAAACCTAAAACAAGAGATAAATGAAGTAAAGAAAGAAGTTTATTAGCTTAAAAATAGAATTAAAATTCTAGAATTACAAAATTTATCTAATCACAATTCTGATACTGATGAAGTAGAATTTAATCATCTAGTAACCACATATAGTCCTGCTCCACCCGAAGATATTTTAGAAACCTCAAAAAATAAACCACTCCTAATAACTGAACAGTCTCCTTCTGTTAACCTTTTGGATAAAATCATAATACAAAAATGGTTTGTTCAAGTCACCATCATAGTCGCAGAAGACTATAGGTTTCAAACATCAACCTTAATCGATTCAGGTGCTGATTTAAAAGTATCAATGAAGGATTAGTACCAACAAAATATTTTGACAAAACAACTCGAATCCTAAATACTGCAGATGGCAGTAGACTGTTTATAAACTATAAAATATCTAATGCCTCAGCCTGCAATAATCACCAATGTATCCAAACACCATTTATCATGGTCAACGGACTCAGTCAAGCAATAATCCTTGGAGTCCCATTCTTTACATTATTATATCCATTATCTATAGATCTTACAGGAATCAAGTCAAACTATCAAGAGGTACCCATACACTTTGAATTCATTCATAAACCAAAACTCAAAGAAATAAATAGTGTGAAAAGTCAATTACAAAACAAAGAAAAATTTCTATGTACTTTAAAACAAGAAATTAGATATAAACATGTTGAAGAACAATTACAAAATCCATTGATACGACAAAAGATTCAACAACTCCAACAACAGATAGAAACCTCTATCTGCAGTGAACATCCCAATGCTTTATGGAATAGGAAAAAACATAATATTAGCCTTCCATATGAACCCGGATTTGATGAAAAACACATTCCTACGAAAGCAAGACCAATACAAATGAATACTACTCTACTAGAAATGTGTAGAAAAGAAATTGCTGAACTCCAAACAAAAAAACTGATTAGACCAAGCTCATCACCATGGAGTTGTGCAGCTTTCTATGTCAATAAAAATGCTGAAAAGAAACGAGGAGTTCCAAGATTGGTAATTAATTATAAGCCACTCATTAAAGTACTACAATGGATAAGATATCCAATTCTTAATAAAAAAGATTTATTAGATCGAGTAGCACATGCTTGTATATTTTCCAAATTTGATATGAAGTCAGGATACTGGCAAATTCAAATCCAAGAAAAAGATAAATATAAAACAGCATTCAATGTTCCATTTGGTCAATATGAATGGAATGTAATGACGTTTGGATTGAAAAATGCTCCATCCGAATTCCAGAAAATAATGAATGATGTATTCAATGCTTATTATCAATTTATGATAGTCTATATTGATGATGTTATGATCTTTTCTGAATCCATAGATAAACACATAAAATATACTAATACGTTTATCCATGCAGTCTAACATGCGGGATTAGTTGTATCTGCAAGAAAAATTACTTTATTACATACAACTATTAGATTCTTAAGATATAATATCCATCATGGTACTATTAATCCTATAGACAGATCAATACAATTTGCGGATAAATTTCCTGATAAAATTTTAGACAAAAAAGAAGTCCAAAGGTTCTTAGGATGTCTTAATTATGTTATAGATTTTTATCAAGATCTTGCCATAGATGCTAAACCTCTACATGATAGATTAAAAAAGAATTCACCACCATGGACAGATATTCATACTAAAGCAGTTCAACTAATTAAAAAGAAAGTCAAAACTCTCCCTTGTCTTTCTCTTCCTCATCCTACTGCTTTCAAAATTATTGAATGTGATGCTTCAGAGTTGGGTTTAAGAGGAATCCTAAAACAACGAGTGGATGGTCATGAACAATTCCTCAGATATACTTCTAAGGCTTGGAATCCAACCCAACAAAATTATTCTACAGTAAAAAAGGAATTACTTGCTATTGTCCATTATGTTACAAAATTTCAAAGTGATATTTTAAATCAACATTTTCTCATCCGTACTGATTGCAAGGCTGCTAAGGACATTCTGCAAAAAGATGTTCAAAACCTTGTTTCTAAACAAATATTTGCTCGCTGACAAGCCATTCTTTCTGCCTTTGATTTTACTATTGAACACCTTCACGGTTCTGCCAATTCCCTTCCTGATTTTCTCACCCGTGAATTTTTGCAGGAGGGGCCACACTAACGCCAACGACGAAGAAACACCATTATCACTTGCACTACAGCTTTTTGCAGCTAATAAACATAATACTTTGTCCAATCCACCTACTCTTATGGGCTCTCGTAGCAATTCTTCCCGCAATGAGAAACGCCCTCTGGAAATAATACCGTTTGAAGGTAAAAATCCGCCTTTCGCTACCCATTCACCTTTCATTTCACCCATTCATCAAATAACTTATCCAGAAGCTCATACATCTACTCCAGCCTATACTCCTGTTCAAGCAAGGCCGACCCAAAGGCCTAATCTGCTTTCATTGAAAGAGCATATCTCATAGACATTACCATAGAGGACCATCATACAAATATGGGCCCAATCAAACTTGCTTCTTTATACTTCATAAACCATTTGAATCCTACCAATGGCATAAAAGCCCGTGAATACTATGAGGCCATTCTTATGGAAACAGGGTCCATCTCTGTTGTCCATTACTACCAACAAAATACAAGAGTAATTGCATACTCCAAAATACAAATCAAGAAGTTGCTTTCATATGAGGAGTGGGGTTGCAATCCCACTCAAGGCAAAAAATTAAACAATACTGATTTTTCATACAAATATTATAAATATGCCGAGTACATAGAAGCCTGGCATAAAGTATTTTATTATCAAAATCCAAATAATTCTCATAGCTGGTATATTCAATATAGGTTATCAATTTTCGAAAGATTCTCCAGTTGGTTTAAAAATTAGTTTTTAGTATAGGGATCAACTGCTACGATTTTGCCTCCTGCTTTTCAAAAAGCGCAAGAATAGTTTGCTCTCTTCAATAATATTGATATCAATACAGACCCTCACCTTGACTTTGTTGCACTATACCAACTCCTATGGATTATGAAATGGGAATATTCAATCTCTGTCAATAATACAGCCGACCATACTTATATTCCACGTCTTGAAAAAACTATTTCAGTCAAATGGTGGGATATCTTCAATATGGATCCCACAACCATAGTGCCAAAAAGAATTCCTCCACAAAAACCTATATACAATCCCAATCCAATAGAATATAATACTGTCAATACTTCTTTTGATTTTCCCACATATTTGAGGAACATGCTGCAAGCAAACTCGAATGCCACCAAAGAAATTCTTGAACAACAAATGAAAGAGATTTTTGCAGAAGCCGGAAGAAAGCCAATCTTATCAGAAGAGACCGTCCAATCATCACCAGCCCGTACCAATAAATATTTTTCACTTGAAGAAACTGATCTCGAAGAAGAAGAAGATGATGATCCAGAAGAATGCAGCCAAAGACCTTGACCCGTTACTGCCAAAACCAAAGACCTTGATAAGACTACTCACATATGACAAAAAGATATTGTACCACCGACAAAGCTACCAAGATAAAAGACAACAGAGTTACTATTCTCAGATGCTGTAACTATCCTCACCGACGCATAAGAAGACAAAAGTCGACAAGATCTATTGTAGCCACAGGAAAACGACAACACCACCGACATGTAACGACAAAGGAATACTATTCCCAGATGCCTTTTTTGTCCTCATCCCCGACCAAAAGAAGATTCCTTTTCCTTTTTAATTTTGTCTTTTCGCTTTTGGGTCTTATCACTTTACTTTATGTCCTTTCTTCCTTCTTTAAGTCTTGTCCCTCCACTTTACGTTCGCTCAAGACTTACCTTCGTCGCGAAGATTTCTCCTCCCTTCGGCTATAAATATAGCTTCCTGCCTTCAAAACCATAAGGTCACTCGGAGCCTCTCTTCTCTCTAAGCTCTTCGCTCTCTCCCTGCTCTCTTATTCTGAGTTTTCAAGCTCTAAGCTCTCTCTCACTCTTTTCTGTCTAAGTTCTCAGCTCTCTGTCTCTATTCTCAACTATCTCTCTGATATCTCACTTTACGCTCCATCTACTGACATCACAGTTGCTGTTCCGACCTTACAGCTCATGCTTTTCAGGTCTCTTTCTTAATTCTTACTCCATTTAGACCCAGGTTCTATCTTCTCCTTTCTTCTATTTCTAATATGTGCGATTGTAATATATCTTCACTTCCGTCATATTGCCCTCAGCACTGGAAACTCTTTTCCAGTTATTGTATTTGCACTTTGTAAGTGTGTTTTTGTATGCTTTTACTTTCATCATGTCTGTATAAACGTTGTTTACTTTTGCCTAGTGTCTGTTGTAACTATACAGTCTGTGTCTGTTGTATCTATACAGTCTGAATGATTAATGCAATTGTAATAGTTTGACTATTATGCAATTTAAACTTGTGTTTAGCATAAAAATAGGAAACTACAACCACACACAGTGGTTAGTAATAGATATATCTGTCATCCCATTTATCTGCATACTTCTTTTCGGTTTAAACTATTATCGTATCTTACAAGAAATAGTAAAGTACAATAGTCTCTTATTCACATACCTACTCTAAAATAGCATTTAAAGAGTTCACTGTAGATCCTGGCCTATATATATATATATATATATATATATATGAAAAAGT
>NW_006494910.1:5483293-5500288 GCF_000471905.2 Amborella trichopoda | reverse complement strand
ACTTTGTTTTAAAACAACCTTCTATTTCCCATAAAATAGACATAAAACATATTGTTTTAAAAAAAAACGATATTTATGTCTGTTTTATGTCTAGTTTAAAACCATATTTTTAAGCTAGACATAGAAGGTTGTTTATGTTTTATGTATGGTTTAAAACACATTTTATTTATGCTTGTTATGACTGTTTTATGACATAAAATATATTTTGTGTCTGTTTTATATCTGGTTATTTATGTTTTATGTCTGTTTGAAAATAATTGTTTAAACATAAAAAGATATTTTTTAAAAATAATATTTTTTAAAAATATTGTTTTATGTTTGTTACTGTTTTAAAATGATAATATACATAAAACCTTTATGTCGTTTTAAAACTATGTTTTTAAAATATCATTTTTATGTTTTAAAAACAATATTTTTAAAACACATATTTTATGTGTTCTAAAACAAGATTATCGTTTAGAACACATATTGTAAAACATATTGTGTTTAAAACATACATTTTAAAACATGTTTTTAAATGATACGTATTAAAACTTGTCTAAAAATGATATAGGTGAGTTTTAAAAACTTTTATGTGTGTTTTAGAACAGTTACTTCCAATATTAAAAATATATCTTTTAAAGACGTATGTCTAGTTTAAAACAGGAAGTGCTTGTATTAAAAACGAGTTTTTAAAACTCGCTTTTAGACCTCGTCTATATTATTTTAAAACGATATATTTTAGAATGTATTATTTTAAAACAGGAAGTACATATTTTTAAACATATATTCCAAAACAAGAAGTGCCTATTTTAAAACAGGTACTTCTTGTTATAAAACTCGTTCTAAAATAGATAAATTTATAACATATATTTCAAAACTCGTTCTAAAACAGGTACTTCCTATTATAACAAGAAGTACCTGTTTTAAAATAAGAAGTACCTGTTCTAAAAATATATATGTTTTAAAATATCTACATCTTTTTTAAAACTCATCTATATCTTTTTTAGACAAGTTTTAAAACATATGTTTGGTGTTAACAAAAATATAGACGAGCTTTTAAAACTCGTCTATATCTTTTTTAAAACTCATCTATATCTTTTTTAACACCAGACATATGTTTTAAATAGAAGGTTTTATGAGATATGTTTAAACTAGACATAACATAAATATAAGGTTGATTATGTTTTATGTATGTTATGTCTGTTTTATATCTGTTTTAGTACAACCAGACATAAACAAAGTGTGTTAAACCTGACATATGTTTTGAACCACACTTTGTTCTAAAACGATATGTTTTATGGAAAATAGAAATGTGTTAAACTAGACATAAATATAGAACGTTGTCTAGTTGTGTTAAACCTAACATAAACAAAGCGCTATGTTTGGTTTTAAAGCAAAGTGCTAAAACAGACATAAAACATATCGTTTGTTTTAAAACAACCTTCTATTTCCCATATTGTTTATGTCTGGTTTAAAACAGACAACCAAAAGAATTCTTTTTCCCATATATAGAATTCTTTATACTGTTAAAAGGAATTCTTTATAGTGTTAAAATGAACCAGACAACTAAGTATTAAAACGAATTTTATAGTTGTTTAAAACACATAACGAAGTTGTTTTAACACTTAGATTCATTTAAAATGAACCACTTAGAATTCATTTAAAACGAACCAGATAACTATAAGGTTGTGTTTTTTTTCTGTTTTAACAAGAAAAAAACATTGATCTATTGTTTTAAAACACTTTGAGACATCAATACCGATAACTAGTGGTTTGAAAAACGGATCGGTGCCCCTGATCAGGTACTTCAAAAACCCATCCGGATCGGTGAATTGGCGATTCGGATCGTGAATTGCCGACCTCGGTCGAATTAAGCTTTAAAAGAATCCAAAAAAATTATTAAAATTCATTATAAATGTTGTCTTTTAAGAATCCAATATGAAATAAGGGTACTACATTGTTAATTTCCCTTTTTTCATCAATTTGTGAATATTAAGAATATTAAGACATTCTTTCCCTGTATAAACTTATGTTAACCATTAAATTTACATCATACAAAAGAAAAATCATAGAATTGTCATGGATAAATAGTATCAATCATACATAGACTACAATAAAGAGTAGATTAAATCGATGAAAAAATGGCTACTAAAATCTCGAATTGGCGGAAAACCCTAATCCGTTAAAAAAACTCAAATTATTACAACCTAACTATAATCCAAAATTATTACAACCTACTAACTAACTATAATATTATATACTGAAATTAAAATTGTTGTTTAACATTTTATAATTATTTTATTATACAAAAAATAACAAATCCAAAATATTTTATAATATTATCTAATTTAAAATGTATGATTGATAACTGCAAGAAAAATAGTATATTACATTATTTATAATGTAAAAATAAATAAATAAAATAAAAATTTGGTTATTAATATATAAATTATTTGAATGTGTATCAATTTTCAAAATAACACTTCAATTTTTCAAAATTTTAATTTTTTAGATTCTAGAATAAATTTAGTAAAAAAGATTGTTAATAGAAAGATAGAATTTCAAATGGAATAAATTTTTTTTTAATAACATTATTTTCTGCTTATTTTTTATTTTTTTAACAACAAAATTGTATATTATATGATTTATAATGCAAAAATTAATAAATAAAATAAAAATTTGGTTATAAATATAAAAATTATTTGAATGCACACCAGTTTTCAAAACAACACTTTAAATTTTCAAAATTTTAATTTTTTAGATTCTAGAATAAATTTAGTAAAAAATATTGTTAATAGAAAGAGAGAATTTCAAATGGAATATATTTTTTTTTAACAAACTTATTTTCTGCTTATTTTTTATTTTTTTTACAAAAAAAATAAAATAATGTAGCGCGCCCGAGCTGGGGTTCGAACTTGAGATGTCCTTCAACTAAGAGGAAGCAATAACCAAAAAGCTACACTGTGGCAAGTATATTAACTTTCCATAGTAATGATACTTATTCAACATCTATTTTAATTTAATGCACCTTATGGGAATTATCCCACATCCAAGTATGAGTATCAAAATTAGTGATGTAAATAGTTTCGTTGTACCTCATTAAACGCACGTGTGAAACGCGGGGTTGCGATGATGTGGAATTGAAGGCTTGCCACGTGTGATTGAGAAGGGTTGAAGGCTTGCCATTTGTGGCTGAGAACCGGAGAGAACCAGTAAAATGTGACGTCATGTGACCATTCTTCCCGGTTTATGACGTCGTATAGGCGGTTCATTGTTCAGAACCGACTGTTCTGATCTAGAATCGGGCGGTTCCCGATTTTGCAAAGTAATCGGCACGCGTGCCAACTCAGGTGAGTCCAATGTGACTCGCCGAGAACCAGTAAAATGTGACGTCATGTGACCATTCTTCCCGGTTTATGACGTCGTATAGGCGGTTCATTGTTCAGAACCGACTGTTCTGATCTAGAATCGGGCGGTTCCCGATTTTGCAAAGTAATCGGCACGCGTGCCAACTCAGGTGAGTCCAATGTGACTCGCCGATTTTTAAATCACTGCCTATAACCAATAATGTTTTAAACAACTAATCTTTCCTTGTCTGGTTCCCAAATTGCGGAGTAAACCCTATTTCACATCTATATTCAGATTGTTTAAAACATTGTATAAGTACATAAACTCATAAAGTGTTTTAAACAACTAATATTCCCATCAATGTGTTCCATAATAATCTTAGATGAGTATAAACTGTAGGAAAATTGGAAAGCTTTGTAATTGCATCCAGTCTAGATTACTCCAATATGCATATATCTGAGTTTCTAATCCCACTCACTCCATAAAACTCTACTGGTGCTGAAAAGCATCACGAAGAAGATAATCCACAAAAATTAGTGAGATTTTACCTTTTTTAATTGTTTATTAAGCAGATAAACCAGTAATTTGTTAACTTAGTTTGTATTAATTTATTTTTTTCATTTTCTGCTAACTGTTAGTTTGTATTCATTTATTTTTTTGGTTATTCTTAATGTAGGGATCCATTTATTAGTAACTTTTTTTTATTGTTTATTAATCAGAAAAACTCGTAATTTGAGTTTTTCTGTTTTTCATTTCCTTTTAACTGTTAATTTTTGTTATTTTCTTTTTTTTCTTAGTTATTCTCAACGTAGGGATTCATGTTAATGATTTGGGGGTTTTTTGCTCTGTTCTTTTTTTTTTTTAATAGCTAATATCACCATTGATGGATATTTGTAACTTTTTTTTTTTTGCTTAAAAACAATCACCTTCTGATAATCCTCAAACATAGAAAGATGATATTTTTTTCTGATTTAGTTTTCTTTTTTTCTCTGTTAATCTCAAATTTTTTTGTGCTCTTTATTTGTTATGGCGTGATAAATGTGCTAGCGCACTTCTTCATTTGCTAATAAATGGACCCATAAATTACGGTTTAATTCCATGATATATCTACATCATTTGTAAATCTTTGCTTAAGGTCTTGACAAAATTGCAATGAAGGAGTAGCACCAGTATATTTTTTAGGGTTTTCTTATGCTTCTTCATTATTGCAATTTCTCTATATCTTCATTATTGCAAAAATTACAGTGAAGGATTGCCCTCACTCTATCTCACATTTTCTTTGTCTTTTACTAGTTTATGGGTTCGATAGTCATTGAATAATCTCCCTTCCTCTAGCTTAGTATTCATAATGTAGTATTTCTCTTGTCACATTAACTGTCAAGTGCACCATTTTTTTTATCGGTTTACTGAACTTCTAGTTTTTTTTATGCTTAGATGACATTCTATACAAATAGATTGTGTTCCCTGCATCACTGTTATATGACACTTCTAGGCAATTGTTTTGAGTATCTAGTGCCTCATAGTTATGGGGTTTAGGAATTATTTGTCATTTTATTTTTGTATTTTTGTTTAACTAATCCATGTAACATCCTTATTTGAGAAACTGCCTGGATGTCGTTTGGATGACAATTCACTTCATCCATCAACTTTTTCAATGCTTTTATAAAATTATTGCTGAGTTATTGTGAAGGTTTTCTTCATTATTCTGCAAATTGTGGCAACACTCTATTGTAAATATTAACTTCCAATGAAATGGACATCTGGAACCTGGCTAAAGGAGATGAGTCCCATGGCTGTGTATTTAACAATTAGTGGTTGATTTTGCTTCCAATGAAATGGACATCTGGAACCTTGCTTGCTAGTTCTATTTCTCTTGCATTTCATGTCAAATTTCCAATTGGAAATTTTCATGCATGGATCAATTTTTATTGATGAAGTTTATTGCGTGAATCAGTAATCAATAATTTTGTATGGTGTGTTGGTACTATTGAATGGTTAGCTTTCAAACTTTTAAATATTTATTTCTTAAATAAATGATATATGTTTTCTCTTGAGGGCTGCTTGTGCATTGAGTGAAAATTTGCTATTAAGAAATCAATTTTCTTCGATATTTATGTACATATTGGTATTCCTAGAATCTATTTACATGTTTTGTAATATGTTGTATGAATGGAAGGAACGTTGTTTAATTACAAAATGTCTTTAAAAACTGCATTTCGTACATTATATCATTGAAATATATAATGAACAATATTACATGTGGTTTCCAGCTTTCCCATTGCCAAATAGGTGAAATTACCAACACCATAGTTTGTCAAACAGGGTTTCCAGCTTTCACCCTACCAATTTTCACCTGCATCTCAGAATCTATGAAAATCAACAGCAGGGGTAATTCTCAGGGACACTGCAGTGAACGTTATCAAACGCTACCTAACACTATCTCAAGGGTATGAGGTCTCTCTCTCATGCTCTGCTGGTCTCAGTCTACTTTCTCTTCGCAACACTTTTTTGGATCTAAATTTCTGACGACACCGGTGAAATGTTTTACTTGTAATCTATGTCTCTATCTCTATCTCTCTCTCTCTCTCAATCAAATCTCTATAACAATGAAGCCTTTATTCCTCAAATAAGCAATAACTCACCTAAAGCAGAGAATCACCTCTCTCACCCTTCTCAATCTGACCCATTCCTCTCCATATCACTCAACGCCTACTGTCAATGCCCCCTTCACTCTCCCCCACCTCAAAAACACCAACAGTCCCTCATTTGCATTCTCTCTCTATACCCCAAACTCGAGGCATCTCCACTCTCTTCAAAGCTCTCAACAAGAAGAGAGAGAAGGAGAAGACTAGGATAGACCCAAGAATGAGTTCTTATCAAGGTTTGTCTATATCATGAGAAGCAAGGTCTCGGAAGCTTACCCCATCTGTAACAAAGAAACCATTGATGGAATGCTTGTTGTCATAGTCCACAAAGTCATTTTATAGATGGAGAAGGGCTCGATAAATGATGCTGAACTTGGTGAGGGAACCCAGTTTCAAGAATTTAGCCAGGAGCAGTGGCGAACAGTTTGGGAGGTCTACAATTTCATCATGGAAGACATGAGAAAGATGAGAAAGCAAGAGGAATTGAAAAAGCATTTACAGTGTGAAGAATTGAAAGAGATGTGCAAGTTTGCTCAAGAGTTGGGGATTCGTAGTGATATGCTCAACGAGCTCAGGCTCAAATGGGCGCAAGAAAAGATGGCTAAAACAGAGCTTTATAGGGGCTTGGAACTAATTAGAGAAGAAGAAAACGACTTGTCTAATGAGGATGTTGCTTCTTCAAAAGATGGAAATTTGCAAAGTGAAGAGGGGGAGAGAGTTGAGGGAAAAAATACAGGTAGTGAAGAAACTCAAGCCTTTGTTCTTCCAAGGAGCACAAATGAAAGATCAAGTAAAAGATACATGGCCTCGATTTATCGGGACCCAAGTGGAGAGAAGTGGCTGAGAGGCTTGAAGATGCGGATAAATTGATTCCTCCACAAGAGACTAAGGAGATAGAGGGAAAATGCAAGCTTTTTATGGACAAAATATTTTCTTTGTCAGATGATGAGGATCCATATCAATTATTGGTTGAATGGGAAGAGCTTTTAGAGCTGGCCCGAGTCGATTGGCTTGCCTTGCTTGAGAGACTAAGAGAAAAAAACAAGCATATATTGTGTTTCAATATTAGTATCATTATTTTATTATTGCAATGGACTGTTTAGGTCTTTTTCTTCCTTTCCTTTCTCTAGCATTTTAAAATATACACGAAGATTCTCAATCATAGAATTCGTGTACATCGAGAAATTTGACTAATATATTAGCTAAAGAAATTTTGAATAACATTTAGTATGTTAACTAAACATTTTCTTTTTTGATAATCGCCAAACGAAATTTGATTAACATATATAACATAGCTAGCATCTTTTAAATGGCTAATATAATCAAGAAATAATTCGATATCCTTAGCAAAGCTGGGCAGCTCCAATTGGTTGCAAAACATATAGGTAAAAGAACTCGGATAAGGAACTAATTATGTTGGAAACTCTCTTGAAACATGGGGTATAATAGGGTCTAAAGATAACCATATTACAAATAAATTAAGATTCCTATTGATTTCACCATTAAAAAAAAGAAAAGAAAAAGGAAATCCTATATCTCAAATTCTAGGTTTGATTTGATTTCCCCATCTTCCCCTCGTTGTGAATTACATTTGTATTTTCTATCAAACTGGTCACATTTTTTCTTTTTCTTATCAATGAAGAGAGATCTTTACTAATAGCACATAATTGCTTTGTCTAGTTGCATTTGGTTTAAATTTGTGAGATGCATTATGCTAATTATTAAATTTTTGGAAGGTGTTTGTTTAAGGGCTCTATGATGATATATGCTCTGTATCTTCTAATTTCAATCATTTATCTTTATGTTCAAAATCCTTGTATGAATTTTCTTCAAAATAGATATAGATAGCCCTTATTACTTCCTCGCATGTATCTTGTTGTTGCTTTTTCTTTCTTCAATTTCTCTTTATTGTTCTCTTGATAAAGAATTTCCCCCCTAAACAAGTTGCTGCTTTGTGACATTTCCCATTCGCTCTGCAAGAAGGTTGCTGATGAAGTAGTTTTGTAAAAGAATTTGGAATAATATTGTTATTGGTGTTTGGGTTAAAACTTCCATTATTTGCAATGTAGATTTGATACTTCCTCTTTTATAGTATCAAACTCGAGGATTGGCCAATCAGATTTGTCTAGCAATCAATCTTCAATTGACATTTTCTGCACAAGAGTAGATGACCAAGTTAAATTGACACCCATGTCTTGAATTATTTCGATCTGCATGTAGAGTAGGATCCACCCACCATATCATCTTGATGTTATATCTGTGTTCGTATCATAGATTGACACACCAGACGTATCCTAGTAAGACGCTACTAAGTCTAAATTGACATGGGTGAGTCTTGAAAAACCAAAAAGCAAAAAAAAATATGACCAACTAAAACTTAGTTGGCAGTCTTATGACATCGCCAGGTCTTAGTGAGGTAACTCCTGAATCAACTCTTAAAGACTTCCAATTGTTCTGATGATTCCATGTTGGTAACTCGAGTAGTCCAATAGCTTTATCATTTTTAGATTACAAGTTGCATGTCAAGTTTCATTGGAGATGCAACCAACTGATACATATGGGGGCAGCAGTCATTGAAAAAGGAAATTACATCCTATGGATAGAATCACCATTCCAAAACCCTCAGGTGTTTGGGAATCTGCATTATTGTTAACTTCATTGATCATGTATGTAACATCGAGAACTAAGCTTACAGTAGCGCATCCACTAAGTAATTTTGATCCTGCTGCCAAGCCTTGTTCCCTAGCTGCCTTCTTCCTTAATCCCTTGAAACACTGATGTTATACCTCACTGGCTTCAGCTTTTTCTCACCTCCTACATCATGTAAGTAATACCTTGTATGCATGGGGATAATGCAGAAGACCTCCACCACCTCTTTGCCTCCTTGCACATTAAGTATATTTTTTGGGCATGCACCACACAGCTTTGAGATGATGGTTGTGAGGACCCTATGAAGGGTAGTCAAGAACCCCTCAAGGTCTCATTTTAGGCCTTTGAGCTTTGCTTCCTGATGCTCTAAACAAACTCTTATTTTGCTCTTGCAATTAATCTCCTCATCAAGATGACCAATCACATACCCAGCTCCTTTATTTCCATATTGCTCAACCCTTCTCAATGTTGACTTCGTCCCCTAACCCTTACTTCTGCTAGTCAGTTTTTTGGGTTAGAAGCAAAGGTAGCCAAACCCAATTTTGCGAAGCTTTCACATTGCACCAAACATTGGTGTATAATTAACCCGTCTGACATCACCCCCACCATGACTCTAATGAGGATTTTACATTTGCCTCTAGAGTGCAAGCATCATCCAAACTTCCAGGAACCTAGTTTGTGTAGCCCATCCCTATCTCCCCAGTTATCCCTATCGTGACCCATATTGCCTTCAACCAGTCTTGGCTACAGAGGGCCAAACTAGTAGGGCATGGCTATATTCGTTTTTGCTTCATGAACCAATAACAATAGGACAACAAAGGATGCTCATTTTCTTACATTAAAAATGGCTACTTTCATTTTTTATAATTAAAGTTTAGGGGTTTTAGCCTCCAAAGAAAAGCACACAAGAATCAATGCCCTTAGTTTCCAAATGGTTGTATTTTTTTGGTAGAACTTCTATATATTACATTTACCGTCCTTTATCAACCAAAAATGAAGTTTGCATTGATTTTTTTTTGAAGATAAGTTTCCATTGAAAATTGATCTGAACAATTCATCACCTTTCCCTTTTTTGTGCCTGTGTGATGCCCTAGATTCAATTGTTGGTTTTCAAAGTCTCGACCAAAACTGAATAGCATGTTTGATCCATGCTAGAACACTTAATTTTTATAAAACTAGTAGGTCGCATTAGAAATATTTGGTATGTCAGTTCTATTAACTAAGAGAATAACATAGCACAAATTGTGCAGTGAGTCTAAAGCAGCCTAAAAGTCTCCAGCTCTAAACAAGCTCTTTTATACTCATTAGCTATCAATATATGTACATGATCAGCAATATGAACATTTGCGGTCAGTCCTGGACTTTTCCAGAATGTCCTAATCTCCCCAAAATCAAGGGCATCCATTCAACTATAAATGGTACACCAGTACGTCTCTTGTAACGATAGTTAGCCCCTAAAAATCTCTTGTTGGAATTCCTACTCCCCCCTGTGCTTCACTTGCTTTCACCCAAGTGCATCTGTGTAGCCCAGTATTCGAAAATTTAACCTAGTCAACTCGCACTCAGGCGAGTCACTAGGACTCAGTAGGGTGCCATGTCGGGAACATGGTACATAATGTATCTTGTTTATTACCTGTACAGTACTTATGAGTATTGTAGCAACTCTCACGCGAGTATCGAGCAACTTGGGCATGATCACTTATCATAGGTAAGTTAAAAGCAGCACTGAAATCTGCCCTCCTTGTTCCTTCATTTATTTGATTTAGAGCCTTGGGTTGCCGATATGAGCCAATATTCCATTCGAGCTAGGATTTTATCATGATCTAGCTATTACAAATAAAGAATTTGATGAAGAACACTGGATTTTAGGGATGTTTTAGATAAAAAAAATCGGGCCAATTTTTTGGTTAAATTTGAAAATTTGTAATTTATTCACAACTGGTGGTCAATATTCAACAAAAATTCATCCCTAAGGCTCTATTTGTATTCTTGATCCAACTATAGCCTTGATTTCCAAAAAAAGAACAATATTTTACAAATTTGAAATTCAAATTTAGTGGTAATGTGAACTTTTCAAGAGCTCCTATCTCCTAGATCCGAAACCAAACCCAAAATTGGTTTGAGGTTTTTGAATTAGGTCTGACAAAGCTTGACAAGGATTGGAGGCATCAATTCACATTGAGCGCAAAGCATGGTGGATCGGCTTTGAAATTTTGGATATCTTTCATTTTGTCAATTTAAAATTCATAAATTTAATCTATTTTTTTACTGAATCAAATATAATTGATTTATAATTCATGTCCTATGCAAATTCATGTTTTTTTACTCTTTTTTTTTGTATTGTTTGAAATTCCCCTTTTTTCTAACGTTTTTAAGCCAATAACATCAATCTATTGTTATTCCATGTGATATATATATATATATATATATATATATGTATATGTGTGTGTGTGTGTGTGTGTGTGTGTGTGTGTTTTTCTTTGTATTTTTCTTGGATTATTATGTTTTTTCTGAAATTCTCATTTTTTTTTCCTCTTGTTCCCATATTTTTGGGGTTTCTGTTTGTTTAGGGTTTAGGGTATAGGGTCGACTCACTCAAGTAGCTCAGCTTAGGCAAGTGATGAGTATCATGCTTGAGCTGTATTTCAGAGCACTGTTGCAACCTGGTGCAACCTTGTGGTTCTACCTTGCATGTTGTAAAAAATCCTTTCAAATGCCTAGTGACACCTTAATTCTAACATCTAGGTAACATTTTGTAGTAAGTAAATGCCATTTCAAGTTTAGGCATCAGTGTTTCAATACTAATTAGCGTCTAATCGGTGCACATTTCATCTTATGCCAGTAGGTCGATTAGCAATTTGGTTGCTTTCTATATTCGAAGTATATTGTGATTAAGATATACAACGTCACTTTTTCAAACAACCATATGATCCCCAGAATTGTAAAAGTGTGTGAAAATGAACTAGCTTGATATGTTGGTTCTACACCTTGAAATTTATTATCTTGATGAAAAATAGAGACATGCTACCTTAAATTTTGCCCCTTTATGGAAATGCAAAGAGCATTATCAACTTACAAACATGGAATAGCAATGCTCATGATTCTCTCTCTCTCTTTAAGGGGGGCTCGGAGAGGGAGGGGAGGGGGGGGCGGGGGGGGGGGGGGGGTCGGTAGTTTATCTTATGTTAGGGTCAATTCAAACCGTTGCCCACTTCCAAAAATCCATGTGAAGCTTCTATAAATATTTATTGCAAAAATACTTTAATATACTAACTTAAATTTTAACTAGTTAAACTCCTACTTTAATAAATAATTTTTTTTTTAACGAATTCTTTTCTAGAAATATTCTTTAATCATATGTTATTCGTGGGCATTTGTGCAGTGTATATTGGTCCGTTTAGATAATTATTATTTTATTTTTATCATTTCCAATTTATGTAATCAATGAAATGTCACCTTTTGATATCTTGAGGAAATTGACATCTTTTGATGGTAATTGTTCTCAATATTGATAATCAAGAAACACTGGTATTCTCAATTTATCATTGTACGTTATTAATGATATTTCTTTTGCTGTGTAGACAACATTATGTAGAAGTTAATTATCACATAAAAATAGAGTCCTTCGGTACCAAGATTTATAATGTGTGCATATAAGGATAGGTCCTTCCGTAAAAAACGTTGAAGAATAATGATTTCACATGTAACAATAGAAGAGCCCCACAATATGAAGTTGTTTTTTGCGACTCTTGGATCAACATTATTATAAGGCTTGATAAGCAAATTTGAGACAGTGATGATAGCACTATGTCTTGGACATCTTTTGGAGCTAAAATGATATAGTATTTGCACAGGCATCACCTAGAGATTGGGTGGGTAGAATTCTATCCTAGTGTTGAGGGGCTGCTGCGATATCTAGGAACCTCATATATGTACAAGCAAAATTCAAATATTACATATCATCATCATCATCATTTAAGCCATGTGCCAATTATTTGGGATCAGCTACATGAATATTGTTTCTCCATTCTGCTCATAAGTTCAGAATTCATGACAAGATTTGGCAAAGTTTTACACTGATTGCTCTACCTAATGCAACCCTCCTCCTTTACCTGGGCTTGGGACTGGCATGACTGGCTTGGGGACAGCCAAGGCATAGTTATGAAAAATATTACATATAATATTGTATTTTGTTTTTTGAAAAGTGACATATAATATTGTATTTTACGAAAGAATCATGTAATACTTGATAAGTGTCTGGTAGGGTGTCTGGTAGGACTTTGTACTAGTTCTTTGAATACTATATGATACATATTGCTTTTTCTGCTGGATATTCTACTGATAAATATTTGATGACTTACTTTGCCTTTCCTTTTGATTGTCAATGGTGTCATTTGCTTCACATGGAAGCCAATGCTATACTATACTTTTGAACAGGTTAGTTATATGAATGCACAATCAGTATTACGTACCAAATGGGAAACAATTGTTTGCAAGGGGGCTAAGTTATGGTCAGCATGATACATATTGACAAAATAATGTGGCAGTGGTATAGTTACCCCAATCATGTAACAATGTCATGATTTTGGTTCAAGAATTATGATTCTGTGTTTCTTAGGATGAATCACGATTCTTGAAAGATAGGAATCATGATTCCAAATTTCTCGAAACTCATTTCATATACTTCTTTGAATCCGGATCCTTGGAAGTTGGGAATGTAGATTCCATCTCTCAAATTGGTTATTCATAGATGCACAAGACCAAGATTCAACGTATGTGAGACCTTGATCTTAAACTTTGGGAATTGCGAATCTATGTTTTTTTTGGAAGTTAGAGCCACAATGTCAAAATCCTCCATAGATGCATTGAATAGTGTTTCAAACAACATATTTTGACAAAGTATGATAGTAATGTTTGTTGCTGGTAAGTGTCAAATAGAATATTCAACTTTCAACTTGAGCGTTGCAGATATCAATGGTAAGTACTTAAACCATTTCATCACCCTGGTAAGGTCCACATCACAAAGACTCATTTTTGAGTGAGAGGATGGATATCTCTCTTTCATCATCAAAAGATGCATGAAAGCACATCCATCATATTGGTTTGGTTTCTTGCTTTCGATAGACCCCGATCTTTGGCGAGTGTTTCAATAAAGGACTGAAGCATATGGTGCTCCTAGAGCTCGTCGTCCACATCTCAAATATTGTTTGCTAGTTAGAAGATGTAGTTCATTGTTTCGTCCTTAAAGTAGCATGAGAAACATATACGACACGTTGTTTCGTTAGTCCTAAAAACTCCAAGAAAATAGATATCTAAGGGAGCTCGACTTTGTTTTTATTAGTTGTGGAGAGATACGTTAAAGGGCACTCAATACACCCATGCCATTGTTAGGGGAGGGTGGTCAAAGACATTGATCCAAATAAATGCGAGCTCCGAGTAATCGTACTCAATATATGGAGTCTAGATTCAAGCTTACAAATAATATAAAACTTTAAATCATTTTCAACTTAAGACTTCTGGCGTGGTCCCAAGTGGATTGGCACGTGATTCCTAAGGTACGAATCTCGATTCCAAATTGATGGGACAACGATTCCAACAATATAGGAATCAAAATTCCTTTTCTATCGGATCACGATTTTAGATGGTATTGATCGAGATGGATTGATGTGTTATTCCAGAAATGTAGGGAATTCGATTCCAAATTGATGGGATGCTGATTCCAGCACAATAGGACACGCGATTACTATTTTATTGGATCTCGATTCCGATATATTGGGAATCATGCAACAAGTGATTTGCATGGGATAGACGACAATTCTGACTATGCGAATCATCTAACATCGACGATTCTGTGATTTTGATTTCTGAAATGATTTAGAATCACAAGCGTTTCCAACAACTATAGGCATTTGGTCCATTATCCATTTAAACTAGGCACTATGATGCCCATAGAGTTTTTATTCCAATTGGATCTATGTTGGCTTTCTATCCAAATTAACTGGTTTGTTGTCTGTTGAGTTGGGAGGGAATCTTGAATACAACTATTATGTATAAAGTCTTATATACAACCATAATGTATAAGTGGGTCATTTGAATTATAGGAAATATCTCGTTGAGGTGCCATTTGGGCATTTAACTTTTTTTACTTCGTTCAGAAGTGAAAGAAGCTTTGAAAAGGATGAAAATAGGAAAGGCTGTAGGACTAGATGGTATCCTGATAGAGGTTTGGAAATGCTTGGCGGAGATTGGCATTACCTGGCTGACCAAGTTGTTCAACAAAGTGTTGAGAAAAAAGAAAATGTTAGACAAATGGAGAAAACGTATTGTGGTACCTATTTACAAGAGACATATAGAATTATGCAAGCTATCGAGAGATCAAACTTATGAGCCACACCAAGAAACTAGGGGAGAAAGTGACTGAGCCATGACTAAGGCATGAAACGAGTGTATTAGAAAACCAGTCGGTTTTATGCCAAGGAGGTCGACAATTGAGACTATTTTCCTATTTAGGTAATTGATTGAGAAGTTTAGAGTGAATGGAAAAGACCTCCACATGATCTTTATTGATCTAAAGACAGCTTATGATAGAGTACCTTGATATTTGATTTGGTGGGTTTTGAAAAATAAATGAGTCTCCATACACTACATCAACTTGGTGAGAGATATGTACGATGGAGCGCTAATTAGTTAAAACCTTGAGGAGGAATTGTAAACAACATAATATTAGGAAAAATGATAGAGTGAGGTGATTTTTCGTCTAAAATAAAGGAGGGAACATGATTTATCAAATAACAAGAGTCGATACAACATCGCCTTATGAACTCGTGGCACATGCATACATAACAATCTGACATAAGTTACTTCTATTATATGGCGAATTTTCCTCTTTGCAATCCCATTTTGTTGCGTTTATAAATTTTTCTTCTTTCTAGCATAATTTTGCGTTATCACTTTCCTCTATTTATTCTATTTATGTATCTATGTTCCATATCATGAAGCTCTCCCATACCAGGTGGAAGAGAGCAACGGATGAGGAAATGACAACACTTCAATCAAATGGCAAATGGGAGCTTATTGATCTAACAACATGAAAGAGACCTATTGGATGTCATTGGGTTTATACAATTAAATATTAGCCAAATCGATCTGTGAAAAGGTTAAAGGCTAGGTTGGTGGCAAAGGGATATACACAAATTTTTTGGTATTGATTACTCTGAGACATTTCTCCAGTTGTCAAGCTCAATTCCATTTGTCTGCAGCAACCAAAAAGAGTTGGCCATTGTGGCAACTTGATGTTAGAAATGTCATCCTTCATGGTGATTTCCAAGAAATGGTGTATGTGGATCAACCACTAGGATTTGTTACTCAAGGGAGTCAGACAAGGTATGGAAATTGAAAAAAGCAATTTATAGTTTGAAGAAACCCCCATGTGCATGGTTCGAGAAGTTCAGTGAAATTGTCATATCATATGGGTTTTCACGGAGCCATATGGATCGTTCAATATGTAGTGGTTCACGTTAATAATATCATCATTATAAGCAGTGATTAGGAAGGAATTAATAAATTAAAGGGATATCTACAGCAACATCTTTAGACAAAAGATTTGGAATAGCTTAGGTATTTCTTGGAATTGAAATAGCCCGGTCTAATTATGGAATTGGTTTGTCTCACAAGAAGTACGTAACAAATTTGTTGACAGAACCATAGATTTTGGGTGCTGAGCCAGTTGATGCACCTATAGATCCAAGTATTAAAATATCAACGAATCATTGAGAGTTGTTTGAAGATCCAGGCAGGTGCAAAAAGCTTGTAGGTAGACTTATCTACGTAACAATTACTCGGCCAAACATAACTTTTGCAGTGAGTGTAGTGAGTCAGTACATGCATTTTCCTAGGACACCACACTTGGAGTCAATGAGGAGAATCTTGAGATATCTTAAGGGGTTTCCAAGTGAAGGACTTATTTATAGGCAAAATTGGCATCTTAGCATTGGGAAGTTTTTTTTATGCTAATTAGGTAAGATCTCCATCCGACAGAAAATCTACCACATGCTATGGCACTTTTGTTGGAGGAAAGTTGTTGGCATGGAAAAGCAAGAAACAATGTGGTACCAGGTGTAGTTTAGAGGCTGAATATTGTGCAATGACTCACACTACATGTCAGCTATTGTAGTTGAAAAACTTTAATATTGGCGATGGGATTCACAGTTATTGAGCCAATAAGGATGTTCCGTGACAATCAATTAGCCATCCATATAGCTAGCAACTCAATATTTCATGGGAGAACATAACATATTGAAGCATATTGTCATTTTATTCAAGGGAAACTAGCATGTGAGTAGGTAACTAGCATGTGAAGTATTTAACAAAT
>NW_006494910.1:5431625-5463998 GCF_000471905.2 Amborella trichopoda | reverse complement strand
GGGGGAGCATAGGAGAAAGAGATAGAGGTTGAAGTTCGAGAAACAGAGGGAGTACGAGAGAGAGAGAGGAAGAAGGAAAAGAAGACCGTAAAAAGAAAGACTATTGTATCATTTTGGATATTGTTTAGGATATAAATATGTCATAAAATGAGATCAAATAGGTTGAAGAGATCAGAAGATAACTTTTTAAAAAAACTAATATAACTAGAAACATTTCAATTATCACAATGACATAACAAACACATTCATTTTATTATCATTATCTTTTGCAAAGCATAGTAGCTAATCGTGTTATATAAGTCTCCAATATTGTGATTATAGTCTTGAGATCATAAAAAGGCACAAACAATTTCCTTTTTCAAATAATAAATTATCAAAATTTCTCAAAAATCACCAAATATCATTTTTAACCATCCTCCATCATATTGAATTAGTTTAGCATCTAAGAAATATTTTTAAAAGAAATTAAGATCCTTAGGAAATAAAATTGGGTAATTAGGAAATCACTCAGCTAGTCCTGAAATCTTAAGTCCATTTTTCAATTTGAACCGGCATGGCTCATGATCCACAAAGTATGTTAGGGGTTAATACTTGACTCATCAAAGTCAACTCAATAAATAACGGTGATTATAGTGGATTTCAGGTGCACCTCCAAGGATATGCATTATTGTGGATGCAGGGGTCCTCTCTAGCACATGGTTATATCTCCCCTTAGTAGATTAACCTGAGCGAGAAATCCTATTTTTCAACTGCCATATGCATATGATACGAGAAGGTTTGATGTCAGGGATTTGGCTTACGTTCTCTCGACAACCTAACTTTCTCACACAGGGAAAATAGTCAAAGATACTCAAGCTCTAAAGTTTCACATATTTACTAAGAGAAAATAATACTCAAGCCTTGACAAATCACCATCATAAGGCACCATTATTTTCGACGTTGACTAGAGGAAACCCTCAACCCTCTTGATCCAATAGCCTTCACTCTCGAACCTACATCGGATTTTGTGACTCTGGTCACAATTTGCAAAGGTCCGAATAGTCATATGGCTCTTGTTCGCTCCGACTGTAAACAAGAACCATCAGGAAATGATGGGGTCAAGGTGTCAAAATTCCATAATTCCAATAGTGTAAACATCTGCATGCACATGCACATGCATGATATTCATAAGATATAAATTTTGTTACTCGTATGCAATGTATAACATTGGATGGCTCAAGGCTTGACATAGTAATTTACCTGCACGTTTCAAATTGGTGAGACTTGACCAGTCTCATATAAACTGTCAAATTTCATAAAAATTTAACAACTAGTCCACACGCGTAAACACTCAAATCACACATAATTTTAAAAGGAATTATGTGCTATAAAAAATCATTAGCAACTAAATGTGAAATCGGATAGCTAGTAGTGTTATATAATTCAAAAAAAATTATTTTAGTATGTGACATACCCCCGACCAACCAATTTCACATCTAAGGGCCAGTAATAATTGTGACTTCTTTGTACCAAAAGTAAATAGTCTTATTTTGGACATATTCCATTTTAAAATTATGTTTTAGACTAACATAAATTATTTTTAAAATAAATAAAATTTGTAATGAGAAATATTCTATTATTAGATTCCATATGAAATAAAGGAAAAATATACAATATACCGTTTACCTTTGATATAACATGGTCACCATCAACCCTCGCCACCATGAGGTGGTTAGGTGTCTGTCATTAACCATGATTGAAGCTTAAGAAAAAAATTACATGGCCCTTGGCAGAATGATGCACCTATAGCTATTGCTCTCACAGCTTTGAAGTTTGAGAAAAATATTTATGGCTTTTGTGCATAGAGTAACACATCCTCAATTGCAAATTTTGTAGGGTGTGTGTGGTCATTAAAGGCCTTATGAGTTATTGCAAATGAAATATATAGTAGAACATGAACTCAATGGGAGTGTGTTCTCGCGTGGACCATACTAAACAAATGATGTTTGTTGAGTAACTATCATCAAAAGGCTATTGACTTGGTATATAAACATTCACAGGCTATTGGGGTTCCCATACAATATTTGAAATAATATTATTTTTTAGAAATTCATAAAATCATATTTGAATATTTAAATTAATATAAAATCAATATCTCTGTTTTTATAAATCCAAATTTGATAAATAAAAAATCCAAAGATTTAGAAAACTTTAAATAATAATTCTAAAAATCATATATTATTAAAATAAATAAAATTAAATACTTTGATGGGGAAATGATCCATATGGTGTAGGAATAAATGTGCACTGGGGCACTCCACTTTCAACTGTGGATTACGAACCACACATGCTTTCTCGAACCGACTCAACATTGCCCATGACCAACAGTTTATGCAAGGGATCATTAATAGGTCACCAAAGTCTAGCCAATGGGTAAGGAGTCATAGTCTTAGTCGATTTCTGATACAATCCATTGCTCGATGGTGCACATAGGTTATCTCTCGCACATGCACACAATTCACCCTGAGAGGTGGTTCACTTTACCAAAAAGTGGCTATCAATGTGCATGTCGTGTGATGCTACGCGGATGAGGCTTTGACCCCATCTCTAAAGACCTCTATCACACACAAGGGTCTCATAGTCTCTCAGCTCATTCTTCCAAGTATACTCTGTTAAAATTCTGAATCCTCTAGAAAAATCTCTGTGTATTGATTAATGATCAAGAATATACAGAGTCCCTTATACATATAGGGCTAATCAGTTATTGATAGTAATGAACTAATCTAGGCTTATCAAGAGAAATATCTACATAAAATACAAGATAAACTTAAAATTAAAAAAAAAAAAACTATCTTCAACTATTTTTATCTCATCGACTATCTCTACTATCTCTATCTCTACACTACCCCTCAAACTGAGGTTGGGTGAACATCATCAGTTTGTCAACGAGATAGTCATGGCGAGCATGAGTCATTGCCTTGGTAAAGATATCTGCAAGTTGTTGTTGGGAGGTAACATATGGGAGTGTAACTTCTCCAGCCAGAAACTTGTCACAAATGAAATGACAATCAACCTCTATATGCTTTGTATGGTCATGAAACACTGGATTTGACGCAATACGTATGACGCTCATATTATCAACATACAATGGTGTAGGAGTTCGATGAAGAATATTGAGGTCTTGTAAAAAGCCTCTCAACCAAGTAATTTCACTGCAAGCTGAGGATATTCCTCTGTATTTAGTTTCTGTAGAAGATTTAAAAGCAGTTTGTTGTTTCTTACATTTCCATGAGATAAGAGAATCTCCAAGAAAAATACACCACCCAGTGGTTGAACGTCTAGTATCGGGGCATCTTGCCCAATCTGCATCGGCATAGGCTCGTAACTGGCGAGAAGAGTTAGAAGAGAACAAAAGACCTATATAATATGTAAACCATAAATAACGCATAATACGAAGGACAGCAGAGAGGTGGATGCGACGAGGATCAGCAACAAATTGGCTAACGACCTGAACTGCATGAGAAATATCTGGACGAGTCATAGTGAGATACAGTAGACTCTCAACCAGTTGTCTATAAAGAGTAGGATCCGGAAGTTTGTCGCCATTATCTTTTCTATATTTTATATTCACCTCCATTAGTGTATCTACTCATTTCTCATCAAATAAGTTGGCCAGTTTGATCAAGTCTTTGGTGTACTTCTTCTGGCTAAATATGTATCCATTAGAAGAATAATGAATCTCCAGCCCAAGAAAATAAGTTAACGGACCCAAATCTTTCATTTTGAATGATTGACTGAGAAGCTCTTTCAAGTGTCTGATATTATCTAGGTTGTCTCCTGTGATGAGAATATCATCAATATATATGAGAAGAATTGTTGTTCTTAAAGAACAATGATGAGTAAATAGCGAATAGTCATGAGCACTTTGTTTCAACCCAACATGCAGAACGACATGTCGAAATCGTTGACACCGAGCTCTTGGAGCTTGTTTTAAACCATATAAGGACTCTTTCAAATGACATACTGTAGATTTATAATTGCAATAACCAAGTGGAGGTCGCATATATACTGTCTCTTTCAAATGTCCATGAAGAAATACATTTTTCACATCCATTTAAGATACGGTCTACTGACAAATAGCGCAGAGGGCAATTACGGTTCGTACAGTAGTTATTTTAACAACAGGAGCAAACGTTTCATCATAGTCTATGCCATACGCCCGTTTGTAACCTTGAGCAACTAATCGGGCTTTATATTGCTCGATCCGTCAATCAGATTTAAGCGTCACAGAACAAACCCATTTACTGTCAATAATATATGTGTGAGGAGGACACGAAACAAGATCCCAAGTATCGTTTCCAACAAGGTACTGATTTCTGCATCCATTGCCTCTTTCCAACAAGGCATAGTCAAGGCTTGCTGGTAAGAGGGAGGAATATCCAACGAATCTAAAGGGGCAAATAATGATCTAGGGAGTAAATATAGATCTAGGTCTTTAAAAGGGACCTCAATCGTATCAAGAGAAGTAAACAAAGCTCTAGGCTGTAGTGAAAAGTCAAAATCATCAAGGAAGAAACCATATCGATCAGGTGCTTGAGGTACACGTAAAAAACGTCGTAACTGAGTAAAGCTATCAATAGGAGTAAGAAAAGAATTACTTATAAGTACGGCGGAGGTTTGATCTTACTCTGGTTGGTGAGAAGGAGTGTGCGTGGATTGGTATTGTTGGCCTTGATGTTGAGGTACTAAAAGGTGTGATGGTTTATCAATGCAGAAATTTGGAAAGAAAGGAGCAGAAGACCCTGATGATTTTGCTATTGAAGAGTAATAAAAGATGTTTTCCAAAAAGACAACATTCCGAGAAATATGTATACGACGAGTTGTTGGATCATAACATATAAACCCCTTTTAATTGGGACAATAACCCACAAAAACACAAGTGACTGCTTAAATCAAAAATTTTATTCGTTCATGCAGTGGAAGATGAACGAAACATACACACTAAAAAACATGCAAGAGTGAATAATCAGGATGAACATGAAATAATGAATAATATGGAAATTGTTTATGCAAAACCAAGGATGGGAGGCAATTTATGAGATAAACAGCTGTCGATGCAGCCTCAACCCAAAAACTACGAGGAATACTAGAGTCATGCAGAAGGGTCCTCACAACTTCTAAGATATTGTGGTTTTTCCTTTGAGCCATGTCATTATGTTGTAGAGTACATTGACAAGTTTTCTGTGATTGAATACCCTATGTTTTCAAAAATTCTTGAAAATCATTTGATAAATATTCCCCCTCGGAGTCTGACCGTGAGATTTTTACTTTGGTATTAAACTAAGCTGCAATCATGGATAAAAACATTTTAAAATGGTAGAACACTTTTGATTTATGGCGCATAGAGTATATCCAGGTATAACGTGTACAATCATCAATGAACAAAACAAAATACTTATATCCCATTCTGGATAAAGTTGGAGCAAGACCCACACATCACTATGAATGAGATGGAAAGGTACAATTGTTGTATTTACTCGAGTCGAAAAAGGCAAACTAGTTTTTTTATTCAAAGAATAACTAATACAAGATTTATTGATAGAATTCAAATCAAGTGCTTTATTTGGCAATCAACCAGAACGAAACAAAGTATCTAATTTATTTGCATTCGGATGACCAAGTCTTCGATGCCACATAAGCCATTATTTATTGAAAACAGAAAAATCAGAATTCGATGGAGAAAAGAAAGAAGTATTATGATTTGGTTTCTCAAAATCCAGGACAAACAAACGACCAATTCTACGCCCCTTCCCTGTCACTCTCCCGGTGCGTTGGTCATGTATTTGACAACCATCACGAGAAAATTGAACATTGTAACAATCATCAACTAGTTGGCCCACAGATATTAGATTGGCAGTTAATTTAGGAACAAAGAGGACATTACGTAAATGAAAATGTGTACCATGGGAGATAGAAAGTGAAAGATTATCAGTACCAATAATATTCAGTTTCTCCCCATTAGTGGTGAGAATCTGACTATTACCGTGGTATGGTTTAGTAGATGCTGGACTTGTGTGCACTCCAGTCATATGATTAGAGGCACCTGAGTCAATAAACTAAAGGGGATTTATACTAGGGGATAGGTGAGAGTTCATACCAGACAAGCCCATAGTGGAGAAAGCAGAAGAGATAGCCGTAGAGACAGAGTTTTGTACCAACTGTCGAATATCATCTGATGTCTGAGACATTGTCATATTTGGGTCATGAATAGTACTAAATGGAGGCTTCTCTACTTTTAGGCCCTTGGAAGCATCATTAACAGCTTGATATGTCCGGTACAAAGGTCTTCGTGTATTGAATGCCCGATTGCCTCACCGTGAAGGATTTCGACATTCTGTGATAATATGTCCAGCATGTTTACAATAAGTACACAATATTTTCTTCTTACACTGGGATGCTATATGACCATATTCTTTACACTCATAACATTGCAGTAAATAGGGATCCTTTTGTGATGGTGTTCCTCTAGCCCGTTGAACTACAAGTACCGACTCTATATCATTTTTTCCCTCAATGGTGGCTTAGGTCATGATTCTTGTTTCCTTACGAAGTAATTCACCGAGAATAACATCCATATTTGCTATTTTCGCGACTCAAAATATTGGCTCGAGTAACTTCATAGTTTGGGTGCAACTTCATCAAAAACTGCATCACCTTCCTGTCACCATTTATCTCCATTAAGCTCTGAATGCAACAAGTACTAGTGATAGCCTTTAAGTTTACATATTCATATTTTGTCCATAAGTTCATGAAACCAGCATAATATTCATGAATGGTTTTCTCCCCTTGATTATAGGAAAACATATCATACTCGATTTGGAAACGTCTTGCAATATTTGATTGCTGATAAACTTTTTCCAAATATTCCCACATTTCTTTCGCAGTATGGCAGCCTCTCATTGGCCTTCCAATAACCAAATCTACAGAGTCGAAGATCCATGAGATAATTTTTACGTTGTTGATCTTCCATTGTTGGGTATCTTTAGTATTGGGTGTAACCAGTTCAGGTTCAGTACCATCAACATACCTCCACAAATCTTTCCCTTCAACAAAGAATTGAAAATGGAACCATCAATCGGGATAATTTTTCCCATCAAGTTTTATAGCCAATACATCTCCTTTTCAGAAGACATGTGTAAGTTGTATCAGAACGCACAGACGTGATCAAGAATTTGGCTCTAGTAACTAATTCATGAACATAAAAAGGAGTTTTGATATAATATGGTCCCTATGGACCACCTCCTTTATTTTTTTTTTTTTTTTTTTTAAGGAACCTCAAACTTGTAAATTTACGACAGAACATAAATATTAATCACAAAACAAACACAAGATCCCCAACACAACTCAAAGTTCCCGAAGAGTCTCAGTTATAAAAAAAAATGGAAAGCTTATCCCAAAAGGCCTATCTGGTTGGATTAAAAACTAATCTATGATAAAACAAGAAGAAAGAGACTAAACCACCATCTACTCGTCTTCTTGGCTGTGCAACCTTGCCAACTTGTTAGTAACTGCAATGTCAAGCTGAGCAGCCCTCTCCACAATGGATTTCCTCTTCAAAGTAGACACATTGTGCCTCTTCAAAGTAGACACACTGTGAGCAATCTCCGCACAGAAAGTCCTGTTATGCATCAACAGGAGGTCCAGTTCATTGGCATTGTGCACCACAAATTTCTTGAAACCATTGGGAATGTAATGCCTTATCTTTTTGTTTGAGCCGTATCCAATGTTCGGCATCAATGTGACTCCCTTGAACTTCCTCCTGACACGAGAGTCTATACCCTTAGGCCTTCGCCAGTTTTCTTTAATAGAGATCTTGCGGTTGCTCTGGGGCCTCTTAAACTTCTTGACCCTCTTCTTCACGATCCGGGGAGCAACAGATTGCTAATGGTAGATTAGATATCACAATGGCCGGGCAACAGTGGATAGCTAGTGATAGATCAACCAAGCTCTGATACCATGTTAAAATTCTGAATCCTCCAGAAAAATCTCTGTGTATTGATTAATAATCAAGAATATACAGAGTCCCCTATACATATAGGGTTAATTAATTATTGATAATAATAAACTAATCTAGGCTTATCAAGAGAGATATCTACATCAAATATAAGATAAACTTAAAATTAAAAAAAAACTATATTCAACTATCTTTATCTCCTCGACTATCTCTACATACTTCGACCTTCCTCGGCTCACTCTTTCGGGTATCCTCCGACCTCATCAAGGGATGACTCATTTATCCCTTATTAGTTTGTTTTTCTATGCCCAGGTAATATGGGTTTTACCAACTAGACTGACCTAAGACGTTAAGTACAATCTAGTATCAACAACTATCGTTTGCTTAGTATGGTCCACACTTGACACTCCCTCTGAGTTCATGTTCCACTATATAATTCATTTACAAGCACTCATAAGGCCTTTAACGTCAACACACACACCCAACATCTCCCACTTGGCCTTTGAAGGCCTTATATTCTCTCTTCCTCTCTTTCTTTCGTCCCCATCTCTTTCACATGTCTCACAAAATCATTAGGTGCAAGCTCCTTTGCAAGAGGGTCAGCTATCATTACCTCTGTAGGTCTATAGCCAATCTCGATCTCTCTCAATTACATTCTCTTTCTCTAAAGTATTTTTCACTTATTATCTCTTATTACATTAATCATGGCTTTCACCATCAATCCTTTCACATAAGGATTTATGGAGACAACGTGTCGTTCTCTTTGCTGCTCGGATCTCATCCCGAACGTAGTCGTAGTCCATCTTTCATTTTGCATCATGAATCATTGACCTATTGTCACATAAGATCATCATATACCCTTATTGTATGGGGTCATATCTTCATGGGTTCAAATGAGTTCTTCAATGAAGCAGCTCCTTTCTGTAGCCATACAACTAATGCTACACATCTAAGTTCCATGACTGAACAATATTATAGCATGTTGTTCCAGCTGGCCTGTCAAATACTAGCGAGTGCTCCCACTGGAATCTTCAGTTTATCTAGATCTTTCATGATAGAGTACTTGTATATCTGAATATCCAAAAGCTAAAAAGAATCGTGGAACTGTAACAGCTCCCACTCAATTATTGCATATATAACATATACATTCTTAGTATTCTTATTCTTATATCATGAGGTAGTATAGCAAGTTTTATGAAATAAATATTTCATTACCCATTGGTTTCACAATATGAAAAATCTTCCTGAACCATAAAGGTTCAACCACACTAATCTTATTGGTAATAAATCCATACAAGTCAAGTTATCTAATCAACACAACATGTGTCAAGGAAGTATAGCAAAACGACATTCTTACAACATTCCCTATGGTTCAAGGTCTTAGGTATTCTAAATAACTAGAAACATGGGTCAAGGCATATGGGTATTAAAAATCAGTGCATGAATAAAAGACAATTTCTTCCCAAGTTTATAAATGCCTTCAAGGCTCAATGTTTTTCTCTTCAATTAAAAGCTATTGATTTGGCATATATACATTCACAAGTGGACTTTGAAAGATTATGAAGTTTTCTCAAAATCGTATTCATAGACTTAGGTTTTTCTCGACATATTTAATTTTAAAATACATGCTTAGTCTTCAAAAATCATTATACCGCATTCACTTTTAATTACCTACCAAGTCATGTTTTACAGCTATAAGAACAAATCATAAAATCAATGTTACAATTTTATCTAAAATAAAGCATGACTAAATAATAGCTATTAAAACTTGACAAAATACTTCTTATTGGTAAATATGAAGACTTTATCATGGGAAGCCCAATAGGACTTATGGGCCCACCATGACAAATTAGGTAGGGCCTATTATGTGCCACAAAGGGTGGCACGACCCACCTAGGTGGCTTTCTATTTTGCATTGGTCAAGCTCTAAAGCTTGAAGGAAAAGAAAGTAATGGTTTTAGAAAGCTTAATCCTTAAGGAAATTTTGCAATAAATTTTAGTTTGTAAGAGAACGCTTATGCATAAAATAAGAAAGGATAACAATATCATATATGAATTTCTTATTTGAATTAATTGATGGGAAAATAGTTTAAGAAGTGGGGGATAATGGTTCTAGCACCTTCCATGTGATATTGATGACGTATCTATGGAATGGACGTTTCATAGCTCTCACCCCACAAGTCATCCAAGATTAATTATGCATATTCAATCTCACATTAATAAGCAAATCATGGAAAACTCTAAGAAACCCTAAAACCCTTGATGCAATATAAAAGGGGGGAGCACCCTTCCCAATATTCTCTACACTTTGAACTTTCCATCTCTATCTCTCATCTTGGAAACTTTCTCCCTCCCTCAAGAAAGTCTAAGGGGCACACCCCACTCTCTCAATCTCTTGGATCTCTCTCTCCCATAATATGAAAAAGGCTAATGGTCTAGGCTATGGAGAGTTGCTATCTCTCAAACTAGGTTATCAAAGAGGGTTCACCTATGTTTGAGTTTTGTGATTGAAAAAGAGGTTCATGTTCTATTGGTTTGGCTTGTCTTAAACCTACTTTCTTGGATGAGATTGAAGGTTGACCATTAGATCCCGCGCCATCAAAAGGTGGTGACTCGGTGTGGAGTGTAAGAATCCTAGTTGAGGTATGTGTCTCTTATTCTGTGGCATAGGTTATGTCTTTTCTTTGTTATTAAAAGAAAGGTTTTGAATGGCTTCAAGTTCTTGAGATCCTAGTTGTATTCTTTTTTTATTTATTTATTTGAAGTTATTTTATTGTAAAAAGACTACTTGTAAGTGATCTAAGCTGAGAAGAAAAAATGAACAAGAATTTTTTAAGAAAGAATATATACTCCGGCTAGATCGCATTAGTCCACATCTGATGGCTGTGGGAGATTGTAATATTCTTCAAAATAATAGGCTTATAGTACACAATCCCAATAGAAAATTAAGGGATTTTCAATTTGGGTTTTTTTCTCAAGGGTGTGGTTGAAAGGTTGCAATATTAGACAATCCAATTAAAACGCGCCTCCAAATTTTATTATAAAATGTAATTTTGGTGTAAAATTTTTTTAGGATTATCTGAAAATCTATTTTCATATCTAATTATAAGATTTTAAACTCAAAATAAAATCAAATAGATCTATAACATATGAAAATATTAAAAATGGACGGTCTAGATAATGTGTTGCGAGATGCACTATTTTTGGGACTCAAAATCTTTTTTTTTCTCATATTCCTACATCTCGATGTGAGATGATTAATTAGAGGGTCTTTCAGCCTTAAAATAATATTTTCCGATGGATTTTTTTAAGCTGCATACGCAATTCTACATTTTAAGGTTGCAACCTTATACAAACTTTTGCCTTTTCGAAATGCCCCTGGATTAAAACTCCAAGTTGACAACCGAAATTTTTCTTTCTTTGGTGGTCGGAATCAAAGTTTCAACATATTTTTTTTATAAAAAAGAATGGGTTGGAAGTTGGAGATCCAACCAGGTCATTCAAAAACCAATATAGGTTTTCAAGACCGGACCGAAACTTCACGTTCCAGCCCAGGTTTTTTTTCAAAAGCAAAAAAAACTGTGTAAGGGGAAGTTGGAGATATGTGCCAAACATTCAAAAACAAACAAAAACAGTTTTTATGATCACATGGGTACTTCATATTCCAACCCTTTTTTTTAGAAAAATCTAAGTTGGAAGTTGGGACCTGGTTATTCAGAAAATAAATTTAATTATTTAATTGAATGTGAACTTTATGTTTAGACCTCATGTTTCTTAAACAAAGTGTCAAAACTTGCAGTCCCAACTCAAAACTAAGCAAGAGAAAAAAGATTTGGGGGCATTTTAGAATAATAAAAAAGTAATGAAAAAAAGAATACGAGTGTATAGAGATTTCTAAATGCCAACTAAGAACTCAAATTTCTCAATTCCCAAAAATTCAATTCCTTAAAAATTTACTAGGATTATCCCTTAAAAATTATGTTATTAAAATAATCCCAAAAAACATATGTTGTTACATTCATACCCAAATTCTGTTATTAAAGTTACTATATTTTTTTAAAATAACCAAATTGCCCATACTTCGTCAGAAGTTTACTGTTGAAAATAAAATTTTGGATCTTGATCATAATTTTTTATTGATTAAGAATCTCTTGTTTGTACTCCAAAATTATAAAATACTCCTCCATACCACTTTTTGAACTTGGAGCTATGGGATTGCATGCTACACATTAGTTGATAAGTCATATTATCTATAACCACGCAGCCAAAGAAGAATGATTCAGATAAGTTCATATCCAATAGCCAAAATTTAACTTCATCTTTTATTTTTATTTTTATTTAAATATTATATTTATCTAAAATTTAGGGTATAAATTAATTTTTTATAGAAAATTAAAAAACTATTATTATAAAATATTTTGCATAAAAAATAACGTAATTGTGTTTTTTCAATATTTTTTATTAAAAATATTTTTTAACTATTTTTATTTGATTCCACTTATAAAAATCAATTTAAAAGTTAAATTTCAAATAAATAGATTTTTTAGATAAAATAACAATAAATAAAAATTATTTTGTAGCATTTGGATGAAGCGAAATTAAATTTGAGCGCTCACGCATTTAAGTGTGGACACTATGCCAACCTTTTAAAATTTTAGAGATAAACATATACAGAAGTTCACATATGTCAGAATCACTCATCCGTTGGATTGTAAATCAAGTGGTTGTGAATATGTCATCGTCTAGGTATAAAGTTCAAATAAAAATTTCTTCAACTTCATGACAAGCTGTCTAATTTAAAATCAGATGGCTAGGGATATTTGTAAGCTCCTTGTTATAAAAGTAATTGAAATTGTTTCTTGTGAGTTGGACTGCATTCCTACATATGCGGTCCAGAAAGTGTAAAGCATCCATCTTAGGTGTTCCATCTAAAAACAATGGAAACTAGCGGACCAAATATTTTCTTAATAGAATTATTATTTATAGTTTTTAAAATTTATTTATTTTTCATATTCATGAGCTCTTTATTAGAGATTACATGCCCTTAAAAATTAGGACTTAAAATCCATCTCAAAAATAGATTTATTAAGATGCCTGCACTTCTACATATGCAGGCTTGGCCGCATAGAAACCGGGTCCAAAAGTAAATGGTCTCGTAGTATATAATCAGGGCAAATAAGGGATTCCAATAAGATGTGACAAAAATTTGTACCGAAAGACGCTAGGATCTTTTTTTAGCTTGGGATATTTTAAGATGGTGGAAACTATTATTAAAAAAGATCAAAGCTATTAAAATATCATTAAGGGATCCAATTATCCCACTAGCTTTTGATTTTGAGGATATTTTATTTGGGAAAGCTTTCTATGTTCCCATTATCCAACCTTCCATTTTCGAATGGAGGGCTAAGATTGCCTCAATTACAATGTCACATCTCTATACTGTTTTATTTTTAATTTTTTTCTATAAACTGTTTTGAGACCAAATTTTGGACGTCCACTCCTATATTAAACTCGCACTAACGAAAAATATAAAAAAAATATTTTCAATAAAATAAAATGACCAAAATATTCCTGAAAGTTTCGAGGGGTATTTTAGTCATTATTTTTTATCGAAAAATTATTGTTAATATTTTTTATTGGTGCGCCCCAATGAGAAGATGGCACGTACCAAATTTCATATTAAAAAAAATTGTATTAAAAAAACTAAAAATAAAATGCTTTGAGACGTCAGATCTAAGATCAAACGGTGAGTGGGTCTCTTGATAAAAAATGGACGGCTGGATGATAAGGGGGACATAAAACTTCTATGTTGTAGGGGGAACATAGAAAGCTTCCCCATTTCATTTTATTTAGATACTTTTTCAGAATTTTTTTAAAATATCTAAATTACGCTTGTTCAATATTTGAAATGTGGAACAATGAAAGGCATTTCAATAATTTCACCTAAAGAAGCCTCACCCAAATGATATAAATAGCCCTAATTCGTTTTGCTCCAGATAAAAGGCTGAAAATCTTAGATTTAATGTCTAGGTTGAAACAAAGCAAAACCATGCTGTTATTTCGATTAAGTTAGTGCCGAGGGCTTCGTCTGCCTCTCCGATCGAAGCAAAGAAATATTTATATATTTTTCATTTTTTAAGTATTTTTTTAAATATTTTTTATATAAAAACATTTAATTTATTTATATTAAATCAGCGATAAATAACGCGAAGTTGGTTCATTTTTCTCACGGAAGAAACTCCAAAAGCGACTATGACAACATTGGTTTCATCCCCTTTAAATCATAATTTCCAGCCGAAATTTCATTTAACGAAACTAACGGGATTCAGTTATTGCGCGCTCGTCTCTCTCACATCTCTCGCCAGAGGAGCATCTCTCTCTCAATCGATGATGGCCCCCTCAGCTCTCTGTTTCTGTCCATCGTCTTCTCGCTTTTAAGTTCTTCTCTTTTAGGACACCTTGATTGACCTCGCAGCTCAGCCCCCTCCTTTTCAAAAGGTGCATCCCCTCCTCTCTCTCTCATCTATGCCAGGTTCCTCGTATTGGAACCCCGTTTTTCTCATATTACATAGTTTTAATCATGGGCCGTAAAACCCTTTTGATGGAACTGTCTTGACGGTTTGGAGGAGTTGGTTTTGCGTGGCCACTGAGGATACTAATAATTTGGCAAAAGGAAGTCTAGGGCTGCCTTCTTGGCTTACTGGGTTTTTGTTCTTTCCCCTCTTCGTTGCCATCTTGGCTTTGCTTTAATGCTTTTGTGCCATTGATTCTTACTTTCTTTGTTGTTACATTGTGTTGGTTTCTTATTAAGAGCTTTTCTTTCTTCTTAATTTTAGTCAATATATAAAAGGAGTTTATAAAATTATGCTTACCCATTTTCTGAGATGTGAATGTGATTATGTTTACTGATTTTGGGACCTCTATATCCATGAAAAATATAGGGTTATTGACTGTTTTGTCGATCGTTGGTTGGTACCCATTGCCTCCTTCTAACACATGAGAAGAGTACTTGTGTAATTGATTCGTAATTCATGATATATTGCATTAATCTATTCAATTTTTTCAATAATAATTTTGGCATTTGCAATATTCAATCATTGAGAAAGAAAATTAAAAGCATTTTGCTCAAAAAGTGAAATCTTATTCAATAGTTTCTTTCACTGCTATTGTGTAGTACAAAACGGTGGCTCCAATGCATTTCCCTAAGTATCGAGTGACAACCCCTCAAACTCCCCAAATATCAGGAGCTTTGGGAAGGAAGGAAGATAGATAAGACTAACTATTGCTACACCTTGAAGTCATGTTGGGTCTTTAACAACCTTATCAAGGCCATGATCAAGTAGGATGATATCACCTTGAGGAGAAAGTGGCCACAGCCAATCCCATCTTTGCGAGACCCTCAAATCACTGGGCAATATTGTAGAGGTCAATGAATGCGTAAAGTAGATCACCACGATTCCATCCGAGCCGTTGGTGTGTAGTTCTGTACAACAACTACACCTTAAGGATAAACTGGGTTATTCTACCCCAAAAGGCACATGGGGTAAAAGAAAGAAAAATGAAAAATTCTCCCTGTCAGATCCACCTACTATGATGAAATTGTGCCCAAAGCTGCAAAGGCCTCAAGAAGCTATTCTTTCAATGGTGTCCATGAGTGTGAATTTATTATTTCAATGGGTATCAGTCTGCTTAAGCTAGATTGAAGCTATAATAAGGAGGAGTTTGGGTTGGGGAAGTTAATGCTTGACATTGTTTGATGAACAAAAAGCTTTCATATGTGTTTTGGCATAATGAACATTAAAAGAAAAATTAGGTGTCAAAATATGCCTTCCATTGCTCCTGGATCCTAAGACCGAAATAGGGCCGATTGAACACAAGGACACAATGCTTTCTTAGTTGAAGCTCGTATATATTAACTGGATGCTATCAAGCAATGTGATGCTAGATGGTTCAAAGAAGTGGTTGGAGGTGATGACTAGCTCTATGAGTTTCTTACATAATTTCATTTGTATACATTCTGGAGGTGATGAGTGGCTATGAGGAATATTACAAGGAAATTAAGGTCAAGCATATCAAATGGAGGATCGTGAAGATGAGAATGACCAAGCACTGAATGTGACGTGGGTAGTCATTTGCGAGTTAGCATTGTGCATGATATTGCAACATGGAAGATAGTTTGTTGTATGGTTGATGATATTATGTTAGGCGATATAGGTTTCTAATTTTTTACATTGGGATCATACTTCTTTCTGTTGATTTAGCTACACTATGAGCTTAGTTTGGGATCATGTATCCTATAATTTTTCTTAATGAATTTCTTATACAACTGGTTTCATATATGGAATGGCAATAAACTTTCAATTCAAACAAATGATCTCCCTCTTTCTCGTGTAATATTAACATCTTGTGCATAAAGGTTGGTTGTCACTATAAGACAAGTCAATATCAATAAATAAAAGGAATGTGGAAAAACATGTTGGTTTGTATTTGTTTGTAGGCATCACCCCCCATGGGGGCCCCCGAACAAGAAGAAAAATTGGGTTTGTGCTTTTGTAAATTGTTTATTTTTACACATATTTTTTATGAGTAGCTTATATCTTTAATGGCGAGAGATAGTACAAGTTAGGTACAAAGCAAATATGTGCCTAATCGGAAAAATCAATGAAATTTGATTTTGTCTTCTTAAATGTAAATTTTTTTAAATATAAGACAATTCTAAAATATATGTAGATAGGGGTGGCAATCGGGTCGTGTCGACCCACTGGCACGATAAGTTGACCAAAATTGGGCCCGGGTCTAGGTTTGGGTCCAGGTCCAGGTCTAAGACCAAGTCCAAGTTTTGGATCCAGTGGGTCGGGTACGGGGGTTGACCCGGCCTGGTATAAAATACATAAAAATATATATTATACAATACATAATTTTTAAATTTTTATTTAATTTCTAGACCTGGGACTAAGTGGGGTTTGGGTCCAAATGACTTGAACTCGGGTTGGGTGACTTGGACCCCATTCCAGTCCGGGTCAATGTGGGACTATTTCGGGTCGAATTGAGTCCGGTCCGGGTCCGGGCCGACCCGGACCACCCGGCCCATTAACACCCCTATACAATCAAACTAGCACAAAAAAACTCAGGATATCATGTAATCTTGACATTTGAAAAGCAACTAATTGCTTTATTTAGATTTCCCGAAATTTGAATATTTAAATTTTGTTTTCTCAAACATACCATAGGGTGTGCTTGAGAAAACAAACACTCATGTTGGGAATATATTTTTGGCCCCAATTTCTAGGGATGTAGCCTTTAGAACCTAAAATCTCAATGAGAAAAAAATTAAATACTACTTTTTTTTTTAGAATTGTTAACATTGTATTACTAAGACAGTAATAGTTACAAAATTGTGATGAAACTGAAGACACCCTCTAATTATGGGTGTCTATCAGTAAAAAATACATCAGTCATTCATGTACAAAAAGGCTTGTAAGATCCGCCCATGTATCAAGATTTACAATAGTTTTACAAAAAAGACCTAGGAGCTGTTGGTTGCTCGAGTGGGGGACAGGCTATGTATTGCGGCTGTGGTCCTGAACAAAAAAGGAAGGGGACCTGGCCTGGTTTTCCATGTGGAAGCTAGCTCGCTCCTTCGCCATGAGATCTGCGAATTCGTTGGACGTCCTCCATGTATGCTTCCATAAGATGTTCATATCCCTACATATGTAAGTAATTTCATAAAAAATTGCTGTCAATTGCCAAGGGGGAGAGATCATGCCACTTGCCCAAGATATAGTGTTTTGAGAGTCTCCTTCTGCAATCAGATGTGTGCCCCAAGATGGGTTGAACGTTTTAATACCCAATAGTAAAGCCATAGTTTCTGCGTATTGGGAATCATTAATTCCGAGATACACAGAGTAAGTGAGGAGGACATTGGGTTTCCAGGTGAGCAGCCGTCAAAATTTCGCTTGATGCTGCCCTCTGGTGGTGGTTGCCAATTGCAAGCTCTTGAGAGTTTTGGTGGCCTATGGTGGAGGACATTTTCCCATTGCGATAGGAAGATGTTCCTCGATAATCCCAAGAAGATTTTGTGGTTGACGGCCAAAAAGGAGGTCAGCGAGGTAACCTTATGGAAGAGAGCTGGTGGGTGGAGTTGAATTCCATTGAAAATTCTGTTATAATCCATATGGTAGCAGCCACCGTGGCCTTCCATAAGGTTTTTCCGGCCAAAGGCCACTGAGCTTCCAAATTTTAGGATATTATGGCCTGACC
The DNA here is from genome assembly GCF_000471905.2 of Amborella trichopoda. Next base: position 5,445,745 of record NW_006494910.1, on the reverse strand, counting down.
GTGGGTGGTGTGACCCATTGGATGCCAAAGAGTTGTAGCACAAGACTCCATAGCTTATGGGTAAATTCACAATGAATAAAGAGGTGTGGGTTGGTTTCCTCCTCACAAAGACACAAAGAGCATCTATTGGGGATTGAAATCCTTCTTTTTTGTAATTGGTCCACCGTGAGTGCTCTTTGGGAACAGGCTATCCAATTGAAAAACTGAATCTTAGGTGGGGCAATGGTTGACCAAACTTTTGACAAGATTGAGGTGGGGTTGAAAGGAAAGGTGGGGGGTAGGGTGAGGCTTTTATAGAAGGAGGCTACTGTGAAGAGGCCTGAAGGGGAGAGGCTCCAAACTATAGTATCATTTCCATTTGTTTGGGAAAAAACGAGAGGAAAGAGTCGTCGAAAGCAGTTGGAATTGGTAGGTTTCCTCGTCTGAGAGGTTTCTTCGAAAAGAAGGATTCCAGACTCTTCGTCTGCCTAAAAGTGGCACTTCCTCGGCGATAGTGGAGTTTTTGTTGGATGCAAGTGAGTAAAGGGTAAGGAATGCCTGGCACAGTGGAGAGTTTCCAACCCATAGATCTGTCCAGAATTTTACCCTTTCTCCCTCTCTAGGATGGAATCTTATGTGTCTTCTGAACTATGACAAGGAAGAGGCTAAAGATTTCCAAACCCCTGACGCTCTTTGTTTGTGGAGCCTCTCTGGTACCCATGTTCCGTCCTGTATTTTGTATTTGCGACGTAGCACCTGCGAGAGACTCAGGTTGAGAGGCTAGGCGCCACCACCATTTGCTTAGGAGGGCTGTGTTTTGTTTTTTAAGGGTCCGGATTCCTAAGCCCCCTTGCTTCCTTGGTAGGCAGATGTTTTCCCAAGCTACGAGATGGAATTTGGTCTTCTCTGCCTATCCAGACCATAAGAAATTCCGCATAAGTTGTTCTATGCGGTTGGCCACTTGTGTAGGCATCTGGTATAGGGACATGAAGTAGACCGGGGTATTTGCCAAGGTGGCTTTGATCAGGGTAACTCTTCCTACTGGGGAAAGGTATTGACCTTTCCAACTAGCAAGGCGTCTCTCCATTTTATCTAAAATCGGAGACCAGAGCCTCTTTTTTGTTTTCCCTAGTCCCAAAGAAGGGCCCAGATATGTCAGTGGAAGGTCTTGCACTTTACATTCCCAACCTGGGATGAGGGCTCTTACCTCCGCATTTGTCATGGCTATTCCCATCATTTTAGATTTCTCCATGTTTACTTTGAAGCCTGTTGCTTTATGAAAACACAAGAGGAAGAGTTTGAGGTTATCGACTTCATTTGGTGTAGCGTCAAGGAAGACCAAAGTATTATCTGCGTATTGCAGATGAGACACTGTTGGGCCCTGATTACTACTTTTGAAGCCGAAAAGAAGGCCAGATTGATAGAGACGGGATAAGGTCTGGAGAAAACTTCCGCTGCGATGGCAAAAAGGAAGGGGGAATGGGGATCCCCTTGTTCCATTGATGATAATGAAAAAATGGGGATGGGAATAACAACCTCTCATCCAACTCCTCTATCGTTCCCTGAACCCCATTCTAACCATGGACTTATCCAAGATGGACCAGTTTACATGGTCATAGGTTTTCTCCCAGTCTATTTTGAAAATTAAGCCACGTTTCTTAGCTAAGTGTCTAGTGTGAATACACTCGTTAGCCACCAAGACTCCATCGAAGAAATGTCTATCTTGGATGAAGGCTAACTGAGATGGAGAGATCACAGAGGGGAGGACCTTTTGAAGTCTAGAGGCGAGGACCTTAGCTAATATTTTGTAAGTCGAGTTCAAAAGGCTAATTGGGCAGAAATCCTTGATTTCCTCTGCCCCTTCAATTTTTGGAGCAAGGGCTATGAAGGGGTATCGATTGCTTTGTGGATGACTCCCCTTTGGAAGAATTCCTCAAAGAAGTTCATGAAGTCAGGACGAAAAGTGCTCCAAAAAATTTTGAAGGGTGCAATCAGGGAACCATCCTGATCGGGAGCTTTGTCTTTGGCTAGGGCATTAATTGCTTGTAGAATTTCATCTTCAAAGAAGGGTTGCTTTAGCCAGGTAGCTAGATTGCCAGGGAAGACCAGGAAATCAAGATCAGCCATTAAAGGTCGTGGGCCAGCCTGAGTAGTGTATAGAGTTTGAAAGAACTATAATCGCTTGCTCTATTTGTGTTGGTTCGGCCGTGTAGCTGTTTTTTACTTTAAGCATTGCAATAGTGTTGTCCCTTCTACGGCAGTTGGCTGTACCATGGAAAAAGGCTGTGTTTTAGTCACCCACTTTTAACCACTTTATCCTAGATCTCTGGAACCAGTAGATCTCCTCTTTTTTAAGAGTAGACAGGTAATCCAGTTTGGATTGGGTTCTGAGGTTAATTTCGGAGGTGTCCAAAGGTCTGGATTCTTCAAGGCTGCCTAGTCCTTGAATGGTATCCAAGAGGTTGGATTTGATTTGAGAACAGTTTCCAGGTATAGCTTTGCTCCAAGTTTTGATAGAAGCTTTGAGAAGCTGGATTTTAGTCTGGAGTATATATCCTACTCTACCCTTAACCTGGGATGAGAAGGAATCCCACCAGGTTGATATCATAGTGGTAAGAGACTCCTCTTCTAGCCACACTAGTTCAAACCTGAAAGGTTTGGGCCCCCTTCTCACTAAGTTGGTGTCCAGGAAAATGGGACAATGGTCAGAGATAGGTTTGGATAAGGCCAAAGCACTGGCCTGGGAATTGTTCCTCCCAATTTGTGGTGAACAGGAAGCGGTCAAGTTTTGAGACGGAAGGGTTTTGGGCATGATTTGACCAAGTGAAGCGATTGCCTTGAAGAAGAATATCGATGAGTTCATTCCTGCTATTGAAATTAGCGAAATCCTTCATGTCCTGAGAGATAGTGGTAACGGAGTTTCTCTCATAAGACCATCTGGGAACTTTGAAGTCTCCTCCCAGGCACCAAATAGGTTGTAGAAGAGCTGCATTGTAATTCAGTTCAGACCACAAACTGTGTTTGAGTGAGGCAGAGTTTGGCCCATAAATTGCCGTGAATTTCTAGGGAATACCATCGGGGACACTAGATAAGAGAATGTTCACAGAGAAAACCCCTATGTGTGAAGAAATGAGAGAATGGCCCAAGGGATTCCAAACCACCCAAATACCTCCAGAAGCCCCATTCGTCGGTAGTGATACCCCTTGAGTGGGTCTTTTGCCCCAAATTTGGCGAATGAGCTGAAGGGTAGGCTCTGGTTGTTTGGTTTCGATAAGGGCTAAGACAGTGGGCGAGTGTTTGAGAACTACTAAATCTTTGACAACGTTCTTTTTGGGTTGTTGTCCCAGTTCCCTAACATTCTATGTGACTATCTTCATGAGTCTGGAGGGGAAGAAGAGAAGAGGCCAGCCTAGATGACCTCCTGGGGTATGAGGTTAGGGGAACTGATGGGGAGTCACAGGGAGGGTTATCTTGAAAAGAGGTAGAAGAGAAAAGACTAAGTAATTCTCTTTGTCCTTTGGGTCTCACCTTGAATCTGCTTTGCGCATCTGCCGTTAAGAACTTGTGAGTCGGTCCTTCTAGGCCATCATGATGGAAACCCATGATTTTGTACACTTCCTTCATTTTTGCTTTGATGTTGTTGTTTCTGTCCTCTTCTGACTCCTTTGTGTTCTCATGGTATAGGGGGGGGGGGGGAGCTGGGCAAACTTTGGCCCTCTGTTGGTTCTTCCACCGGTTCCGACTGCACCTCTATATTGTTGGGGGGGGTAGAGTTCAGTTGGTAAAGGAGGAAGGGACTTAGAGACGGCCCCAGGCAAAGGGATAGGGGTAGGGGGACCCGGTTTGGAGGAAGGGTGGAAGGATGGTTGGGCGATAGAGGGTTGTATCGAAGGAGAAGTGAGCTGCATAAGTGTGAGAGAAGGGAAGTAGGGCGAGAAGAGGGCTTGTGGGTTAACCGAGGTAGGGTACTGAGGCAGGGGAGGGGACGAAAGGGATGAGGGAAAATAGGTTAGGAATTGATGAGTTTGAACAAAGGAGAGAGTAGCATATTGAACAAGATGAGAGGGAGGCCAACTAAAATGGAGCGTATTAACCCTTGTGATTTGAACCAGGTGTGGGGTGTAGGAGAGATAAGGGGCCAGCATGGAAGAGATTGAGTCAAGATCCGGGGGGTAATGGTCTCAGGTTTGGGTAGAAATGATGCCTTGGGGGAGGAGGTTCCTATCCATTGTGAGGAAATGACGAAGGTCAGAGGACTCCTCTGAACTAAGTGAAGGTGCGAGGATATCCGAGAGGCAGAAGGGCTGATAAGTAAGGGAGAGGAGTGGGATAGAAGGGAGAGGCACCAGAGAGGAGGAAGATGGAAAGGCTGGCGAGCCAAATGGGGAGGGGTTAAGAAGCTGGTGTCCCCTTTAAGAGGAGAGAGATCTGAGGAGGCATGATCAGGACACGACCCTTTAAAGAGATGTGGCGGGAGGGAAGACGGGGGTGCGAAAGTAGAGGGAGAGGGTGATGTGGCCACGTCGACTAAGGGGGGGGGGGAGCCGAAAATGGCGTTAGTGACAAGTGGAGAGGGGAAGGTTGTGCTGCTGGCGAGTGTCGGTGATCAAGAGGGCGGGCTTCTTCGAGTTCTGGGGCAGTGAAAAGAGGGCATGACACGTTCGTGGGGTTAGGTGAAACGGACGACAGGGAAGCAAGGGTAAAAAGGGGAGGTGATGTGGCCCATCACTAGAGGGGGGAGACGGCAGTGGCGGTGCAGGTGACGCATGTCCTATGATGGTAAGGGCGGGTGACACCTGGAGAGAGGCCGCTGTCGAGGGAGGCTGAGCCTACGACAGGTGGGCAGGGGGTGACCATTGAAGGGATGGAAGCTGCAAGGGGGGCAGGAGGGTTGCAGAGGACGGCGCTGTCGCAGTGTAATAATGGGAAGTTGGTGGACGCGTGGAGGCCGCGGACGACACCTGACCCTAGGGAGCAGAAGGGAGCAGCAGGGGTACAGAGGAGGACCGGGCACGTGTCAGGCCGGGGAGGAGGACGGGAACGCGTTTGAAATAAGGAAGGGGGGATTTCGAGAAAGACGGGCCTAGGTCCTTAATGGGGCCCGAAGACAATGAGGAGTGTGGTGAAGCACACTGGGCCTCCTTTTCAGGTAAACGACAGATGGTTGGTGAACCATCAGCGGGTGGGCCAAGTAAGGCAGGCTCACTATGGGTCAGGTCGGGAGCAAGCAGCGGTGCAGGAGGCGGAGGGAGCTGGGAGATTGTGGTGGCGTACTTTACCAGCTGCCAGATCTGGAGGTTGGCGGCGTCTCCTACGCAGATGAGCTTTCTTAGAAATGAGGGTCCATGGATCACAGCAAGCGTCCAATGATTTAGTTGGGTCATCATAGTGGAGGAAATGGGGAGAAGGAAGGGAAGCCGGGGACCAGGAGATTGACACTGGAAAGTAAGGGTCCTCAACTTCAATCCATAAAACTTGGGGAATGCGTTTGGGGTCCAACACTTCCACCAACACTCGTATAGAACCAAGCGGGAGGGTTTCAATCGAAATCCAATGAATTGAGATGAGAGAGCCGCATGCTGCCACAAGACGCTGGAAAGTTTCAGGAGACATGCTTGGAGTGGGATATGGTTAAAGGTTAGCCATACCGTTTGTTTTCTAATAGATCCCACTTTGGGTGACCAGGCCCAAAGGTGGCACTGACCTCCATGGAAGGTGAAAGTTTTGGTTTCCTGTAAAGCGAGTTGGACGCTTTTCGAAGAGGGGAAGGTAAAGAGGATATCGCCACTTGATAGGCGTTTTTAGCTAAGGTTTGGTTCCCCCTAATGATGTTGAGCAGCCTTTTCAATCCCTCTGATATTATGGCGACCAGGTTGGAAGGTTCCAATCAGGGACGAGAGAAGCTTAGGCTTGTTTTTCACAATCTCTTCATGTGGGACAGAGATGCAAAAAGGAAGGAAGGGAGACTGTTCAGCAGGATGAGGTGGACTTTGCAGTGGTGGGATGGGGTTCAGAGAAAAGATGGTGGACGACTTGGTGGAGGCTAAAACCTGAGAGTAAGAAGCCCTGTGAGGAGGTGGGGGTGGTGAAGTGGCCGCAGATTTAGGTGGTGGTGGAAGGATTCTGGGGTAAAGTTTGTAGATGTCGTTCCAGCATCTCAAAGGAGGGATGGGACGATGACGAGCCTTGAAGCCTCTCATGTCCTAGGTATTAAATACAATTTTTTATGTGCCATAAAAAATTTAATGTCCCAAGATTGAACAGGAGCCATCCAATTTTTGGAGGACAATATCTAAATGTTTAAGAACTTAAAAAATCCAATTTTTTTCTTAGAAATAATCATCTGATGATACTTAGATGGATCCCAAAATTTCAAATAAAAAAAAATCCTCCATAGTTACTCTTTTATTAAAGGGAGTTGTTGTATAGTATGCTCCCGCCAAGGTATGAGAGGACGGGCCATCGCCTACATAAGATCTAAGTTATGAGTTCATGGATAAATTCAATCTTTTCCATGTTTGGGTTACTTGTGCATTTCCTTTCCTCAAGCCTAAAGGCTTTTGGGCCGGTCTTGTTTTGGACAAGGTTTGGGCTATATGATAAGGCCCACGGGTTGGGCCTTGGCTGGGCAAGTAGATTCAAGCTGGATCAAGTCCAACACTAGCCAGGCCTAGGCTCGGCAAATTTTTTTTTTAAATACATATTACTTAGAATCAATATTTTTCCTTCCACATTTATATAGGGCTGGCTTGGCGTAGCCCAAGTTTTTCGTTCTAGGCTAGGCTCGTCTTTGATATCATGTATTATGGGCCAGGCTGTGCTTGGGTATGTTTGAACTGTTTTAGGCCTGTCTTGGGCTAGGTGCTAGCCTAGCCCTGACCTGACCCATTAACTGCCCTATTTGCATTGGTTGTGGATTCTAGTCATAGTTGTTGGAGGCGGGAGTAGGATCAATTCAAGGAACACCAAAACGCCATAAGGTGGAAGCTCCCTGGGTTTAGGATCGATGCCCCTACATTCAACAAGTTAAGGAGCTAGATCCTAGGACACTTGGGAGTGAGATCCCATATTACTAGGATGAAGATTTTGACTTGGAGGTATCTAAGTTCCATTATCAATTAATATTATATAATAAAATTATGATCAAGTCAATACCCACTCGATACATGGTCATGCATCTTAGCTTATTACCAATGCCATATTTATCGTACTCCAATAGACTACAATAATACAGTTTAATCATCATTATCATCATCATAGCCTTTTCCCAATTAATTGGGTCGGCTACAATAATACAGTTTAATAATATCATAAATTGGCTTATGATGATCTTAAACTGTAGTTTTTTAATACTATAATCCTAGTGTAATACAATGTGATAGGAACCAGAATTTAACATATTCTAAAGAAATAAATCTTTGTTACTAAGGAGAGGAACAATACTTCAATTAATAGTATGGCTCATCTTCTTGGAGGGATCCTACAGGCATGTAGACAAAGATCCCTTTATATAAGGAGTGAGATGCCTTATTTCTCTAAACCCAGCCTCTACGATCCCTTAGAGGAGCTGCTAGATCGAGTTCTTAAGGTGAGACCATGGCCTCACCCCCACGCTTATCACAACTATGATTCCATTCCTACATTAATGAAGTGAGATGACGTGTCACCCTCACACTATGAAATGGTGGTGACACCCATAGTTGCTGGAAGTGGCAATCCCACTCTGGAAACTCGCTCTGGTGCTCCAGAAGAGGGATCTTTAAGAGATCTTGATTTCTAAATTTAGGGATCTCAATCCCTATGAATTAGGGACCTCTATTCCCACTGTTAGGGATCTTGATCCCCACCTTAAAGACCAAAATAATGGTCAAACTGATTATTTTCTTTATTTATAGCCTACTAGCAATGCAACTATACTTTTAATATGGCTGCACTACTTGCTATTTATAAACAAGAACATCTTTGCATCTGTAGTTCTTGACTACATTTTCTTTGAGGTTGGGAGTGAGATCCCTATAGGTTTTGGATTGAGATCCCAAAAGGTTGGGATCTCGATCCTTAATACTTGGGAATATCAATCCCTGACCTATGCATCGTATAGATGACACTCCTATGTGTAGGGATCTTCTAGCTTTTCATGATCCCTCGCTCCCAATTCCGATCCCGCATCCGAACCCAACAACTATGGTGACACCCTCCTTGCACATAGAGGAATGTGGGAAATAAAATTATTTTTAAAGTAAATGGTTGAGATATTCCTCTTTTAACAATAATTGAATTAATCCATTTCCTTTTGGAAGTTGAGTCAAATATATTACTTAAAAGAATCTATATAGCAAGAGGATGTATAATTATGTCGGCAGAAGAAGGAATTACAAATACATGACGAGATACACCGAATCTGTAAGGCCAACTTCAAGTACGCAACCATCATTCTTGTAGCAAACCACCAAGCTTCATTCAAATCTTTTAATTAGAAGTGCATGTTTGTTAATGCCTTCCTTTGCCAAAATATCAGCATGTCCATTGGTCTCTCTATTGGTGTTCAAAACGATCGCCTCTCGATTATTTAGGCAATTCTTTATCTCATCAAGGATGGGTCTCCATTGTCATGGACTTCTTTGTGATGAGTTTCCCTTGGCACTAACATTGGCCGAGTCTACTTTGATGATAACTTTGTCTGGATAGGCAGAAGGCACAAAACACCTTCTTTTCAGGGTAAGAAGTTTGACTTCATTGAAATCTCCTCTCTTGGTATTTCCCATGTGGCAATTGTGGTTATGATTTCCCTCTTGATTGTAAGAAAGTCGCACAGTCTATCTTCAAAGGCCATCCTATTCCTTTATTTCCAACCTTACCAATTGTTGCTACTAGTGTTTCAGAAAATCGACTTTGCCAAGGTACTCGGGTCCTGGCCGAGGCGAGTTACTCAGGCAAGTCCGAGTAACTCACCTTAGTCCGGCTTCTTTTTTTTAAAGAAAATGAAGGAAAAAAATAGGCATATATAATATGAGCGCCACTTTTATCAATAAAATTATAGACTAGTGTGTTGGTTAGTTTCCCAAATATAAATGAACTTTTTTTACAAGAGATCTTGAGTTCTATTCTCACCGGGGCAATATTCTTTTTGGAACTCTAAAAATTGATATCTATAAAAAAAGATGATGGACATACTCTCTAGTGAGATTCGAACCCGCTGGGGCAAAATTTATTCGTTAGAACTAACCAGTAAACCATTCAAGCATTTTTAACATAAAATTGAGGTAGTAGTAGATTTAAAGTTTAAAAACATGTCGTACAACCTACTCGGCCAAATGGGCGAGGTCTGAGTTACTCGGCCGAATCCGAGTTGCCTCGGCCGAGTCCCAAAACAGTGGTTGCTACCATTGCTATCCTCCACAGTTTAATGCACCATTTTTTGGCAGAGTTGGTGAGCCCCTATGCAACATAAGCTGCTCAACCAATGGAGGTATTACCCAACTAAAATCAAAAGTATCAAGCAACCAATTTCAACGGGGGTTAGCTACAGGGCTGTGCATGAAAATCTTTACATTAGTTTGTTCATCTTTCTTTCATAGAAGAGAAATGTTTGTAATTATCATCCCTCGCTTGCTAAGCTGATCTACAGTGTGGTCTATGTTTCATACAACTAGCCAAATGAAAGCTTGGGTGGGTTGGGACTGGCAAAGAACAAGCTTTTTTTGCAGCTGGCGCGACTCAAATTTGTCTATCCATCTTTGTTTTGTCATAAAGGAAGAGGTTGACAATAAACTCTCCTTTTTGATTTAGTTCCCACACAAGTTCATCTAATTATTTTGGCATGTAATAAACTGCACCGAGGATCTGCAGCAGCTCCTTGAATTGAGTGGCAACATCATCACTGACCCTTCTGCTTCTTAGCCTGAGATCACAAACTGTATTTCTACTTGCTCCAGTTGCCAATTTTTTTACTATGACCACTGTCCTAAGACTCGGCTGAGGCAACTCGGATTCGGCCAAGTAACTCATCCTCGACCTATGGGCGAAGCGAGTTTTGGCCTAGTTTTACAGCATGTTTTTAAACTGTAAATTTTCGCAATTTTATATTTGATATGTATGAATGATTTACTGGTTAGTTTTAACGAATAAATTTTGCCTCAGTTGGGGTTCATATTCCACTAGAGTAGGTATGTTACCTTTTTTATAGATATCATTATTGATATGTATGAATGATTTACTGTTTAGTTTTAACGAATAAATTTTGCCTCAGTTGGGGTTCATATCCCATTAGAGTAGGTCTGTCACCTTTTTTTATAAATATCATTATTTTGCCTCAGTTGGGGTTCATATCCCACTAGAGTAGGTTTGTCACATTTTTTTTATAGATATCATTTTTTTAGAGTCCCAAAAAAAATATTACCTCGGCAAGAATGAAACTCAAGACCTCTTGTAAAGAGGTCCAGTCTACAACTTTATTGATAAAAGTGGTGCTTATATTATATATAACTATTTTTTTCTTTATTTTCTTTAAAAAAAATGGAGCTGGAGACTCGCCCTAGTAACTCGCCTCGTCCAGTTCCCGAGTACCTTGGCTGAGTCGATTTTCTGAACACTGCCTGTGACATTAGGTTTGAGGGCTTTGCAAGAAAGGTCTGGAAATTGGATTTTGAGACACACCATCAATCCATTTTGATGTCCAAAGTAAGGTACCTGAGCAATTGATTATCTGTAGTCTGCTGTGCTGAAGAAATAGGAGCTTTGTAGTATCTATGCCTTTTCAAGAAAATGAGGCTGACTTACTGTTACTTAGCCTTTTAGCAAGCAGACTCTCTTTATCAGCACCATATTTTTCCCTGAGTATGGTTTTCCATAAAGGGGGTTATCCAATTGGATACATTGACTCTGCACCCATGGTCTTGCTAGAGAAAGAGTTTCACTCAATTGGCACCACATTGGTCTGCAACCAACTAAAACCAGTACATTTCATTTGTCATGGTTGGTACTTGAATATTTGAGACTCTGAAGGAAAATCAATATATTTTATGTAATACCATGGCCATTATGAGTTACTATCAAGGTTTAAAATCACACCTTCTATGTCTGTTATATTGGTAATGGTCCCCTCTATTATGAATAATTATATGTTGGTGCATAAAAAGCACCTTATATGGCATATAATTTGCATTGTATTCAATATAATGGATATTATCTAATGGCACAGAAGCCATTATGTCGGGTTTGGAGTTAAAAAAGTTGGCTCTGAAAAGGGAGATTTGTAAGATAGCAGGCAACTTTTTCACAAGTCACAACTTCACTCATGGTGTAACGTGGAGGTTGAGGATCATGTAGTCTTCATAACATTTTCATTGTCTAACAGACAACCATATATACAAGATTTTCACACTTTAATGCAATCAAACCTTGTGGTTTCTAGAATACTTCTGGAAGGATTCTCAGTTCTTATTTTAATTTATTTTAAGTAACAATTCTTGAATCTCAGAAGAATGAAATTTGGAGCTAAACTAGTCCATGATGGCTTATGTTTAGAAAAGTTGGATCTTTCCTCATGTACATGTTTGAGAAAGGGTTTTCCTTGTTCTTGTTGTTGGTTGTGTTTGATAATTTTGATTTTGATTTTTCTGTCTAGGAGGTAAAAGTGGTGGAGCATGGGAGCAACCTTGCACACCTCAATATTAAGCTGCAGTCTCACTGCCCTAAGCACCAAGCCAAGAGCCCCTCTCACAGCATGTCTGTGATGTTTGAGCCATAAGGCAGGAAGTGCCACTTTTCAATGAGTCCTGCAACCTATTTCTAGAGCTTGACTGCATTTTCTAGCAATTGACGCTTCCTCTAATTCAATTTTCGAGACTATTGAATTCGAAATTCACAGATTATTCAAACTGAACTTCCTTTCAAGAATCCATAAGTATTTGAAGAACTTGGATTTCTTGAGTGTTTATGATTGTTCTTTCATGAGTTCTTTGAACTGTTGGGAATTAAGTAAGAGGACCTTTACTTAACCACAACCATAATGGTTGCTGGAAAGTTTGTTTGCAGATATCGGCTGCAAAGATATATAGATGTTATAACAATGTCTCAAGGATTACCTAGGAATTCTTTGTGGAGAAATTGGGTTAACCATCTTACTGAAATATGTTTGGTGCATCCAATTTGGTTCCAGTGATAGGATTGGAATGGACGATGTGACTGGTTTGGAACAGAACTGTCTCCTGTGTGGTCTACTTCAGATATTTGACCCTAAAATTCAAAGAGTTGGTTACTTGGGGTGTCCATAATCTAACTACCTACCCGCCTGAGTGTCTCTATCTGACAGCATGAGCGGTCAAGCGGCTTGTATTAGACTGATTATTTTGAATGAATTGCATTCCAAGCTTTTTTCTTCTAAGGGAATTGGGTCCAACTGGTTTGATTGGTTGAGAGGAAAGATTATACTGATAGCCTTCATCATTTATGGACCAATTCTTATCATTTGATCCTGTAATTCATGTAGATACTTGTGTTCTACTATTTCTGGAAGCATGAATGTTTTGATTTTGATGGGGATGGCATGTCTGTGAATGCTTGTTTGGACGAATCAGATATGCTCTGGTATAGAGAGATTTGAAGGTGTTATCGGAATGTTATGGTTGAGTACACATGATTGTACCATATGCATGTGTATTTTATGTGGAATGGGCTGTGAATATATTCTGCATGATAGCTCAGAAATTGCCACTACGTTCCTGGATATATATAAATAATTTCATGCGATGTCTGGGCAATTGTCATTGTACATGCAATATCAAGACTTCTGACAATTGTCATTGTACATGCAATATCAAGACTTTGCATTTCCAATCATTCAAGAAAGCTGTTTTATACTTCATTAATATGGATTCTTGGCCCCAAACAATTTATGTTGTGAAAATGTAAAGAGAACTCAGTTTGATTTTGCACTTCCAAGATATATGGATTAACATGTATTGGAAAAACAGAAATGTGGGCTTCACCCCATATATTTCCCAATTTCCATTATTGTTATGGTTGGTTGTATACGATATGTATATCGTGCTCTGAAGCATGTTTGAGAATTAAATTGCAACAAGTTTATCCTTATTGTCTTCTTATTGGGTTAATATTCCCTATGAATGCATTTATCTCTAGTGACAGGAAAAGTGGTGGTTCTTGAAAACTCCTCTCACCAAAGAATGGTAATGCAAATTCCTTTGTGAACAAGTTCATTATTGTATGATTTGATGGAGAAAAGAATTTGGAATAATTATACAAAAGCTGCCTAAAAACTTTTTAGAAAAAACCCTTAGTTTTGGGCATGTGATATACCTATTCCTTCGGTTTTGACATGCCCAATACTTGTCTCAAAGTTTGGGTACTTGGAGAGTTAACATTTAAGTTTCAGGCTACTCGTAGAAATGTGACTTTGAATTTCTTGTCCTTGATATTAATGCCAGCATATTGTCAATAAAATTAGTGTAGGCAGAAGATATGCAAGAGGATGGCTTGCACATCATTTTTTTGAAAATGATGTACTCGTTTTTAATAGATATATTTAGTTATAAGATGACTGTGCCCCTTATGTAATTGCTGACTGTTGAATTTCATGGTCATTGAAGAGGGAATTAATTCACATATTCGTGCTTCACCTTGCTTGTTGTCTAATCACTTAAATGGAAGGGATCCATATATTCACCAAAATGAGCTTTATAGATATCAGCCATAACTAGTGTTTTAAAAAGCGGCGAGTCGAACCGGACTCTCCCGGTTCAACTCGGAAACACGCGTGCTCGTGTCGGTTCCAACCGAAAATCGGGAACCGCCCGGTTCTAGAGTGGAACCGCCGGTTCCCATCCGGTTCAACCCGGTTCTAGAGTGGAACCGCCGGTTCCCATCCGGTTCAACCCGGTTCTATAGTGGAACCGTCGGTTCCCATCCGGTTCAGCCTGGTTCTATAGTGGAACTGCTGGTTCCCATCCGGTTCAGCCCGGTTCACACACGTAACACATGACACGCACGTGCGAGCGTGCCCCATGCACACTCACACGGGCACACGTGTCCGAGCGCACGTGCAAGCGTGCCCCACACACACTCACACTCGCACACGTGTGTCCGAGCACACGTGCGAGCGTGCCCCACGCACACTCACA
>NW_006494910.1:5403686-5414569 GCF_000471905.2 Amborella trichopoda | reverse complement strand
GAGAAGAGAGAGAGAGAGAATGACAAGAACCAGAATCTTGAATTTCAATGTAAATTTTTGTCAAAATGTGTTCTTATATTTCATGAGTGTGTTTTGTAACTTTCTGGAAGTGAGAAAACTTTCAAACTTACTTTTGAACGAAGTTTTTATTCCGAACTAATGGCATGATTTTAAATTCGAAATTGAGCCAAAATTTAAATTGTAGTCAAGTGCATCAAAATTTTGTGTGAAATATGCTGAATTTTCAGTTCATGGCAATATCTACCTCATCAGTCATGATGTCCCCTACTCTTGTGAACTTGGAGGATCGTCCCTGCAGTATCATCTTCTTGAGATAGTCTGTCAAAGACATTTTCAAACTTTTTAAGGCTCTACACTGATCTTCTAAGCCATGCAAGACTAAGGATTATAGGCAGGAAAACCATGTGAAAACAAATAAATCTTGCTTGGGCTTTGATTGATTAGCAGTTGACGTTGGGAATGTTACATCTCAAGTTCAATTCCTACCGCTCAACTACCCAAAATGATAAAAGAAAACCATTTGAAACTTTCATCTGCCTAGGTTCTCTTAACTGATGAACACACAGACTTTCGAGTACAGACCGTCGAACACAGGCATATCGAAATGACTTACTTGAGAACAAGCATATGAAATATCATTTTTGGAAAAAGTAAGATGCTTGTCTAATGCTGTGAAACTATGCAAAACCAGAAAAGATTGGCGCCATTGGTGTCCCTGAATTGTTCCATTTTGTGTTGAAGAATATATGGTGGACTTTGGATATGTGCATGGATCAGAATTACCTCTCTCAGTAATGATTCCCGTTATTGATTTATATTCATCTGGCTTGGCTACCACCAAAGATCCAACATTATGTTTTGTCATCTGCATTTGTACCATCCAACAAATGAATGTGAGAGAGAATGTGTGTGTGTGAGACAGAGAATTTGTGAATGAAGTCCAAACACACAATGTTGATAGCATCATAAACAGTGTCCTGGGTTGTGCACCAGTGGCAAATGACGTTGCCATCTTTTCTCTTGGCCTTCAGAATGTCTCCTATTGTGGTCGTCACGAAAACATTCTCTTCTGTGGATGGACCAGAATTTGAATATGAGAAGGAATATGGTCTGAAAACGGGATTCTTGGCGCGTGCATATTCTTTAATGGCACGTTTGAGTGTATTTCCATGATGCCTCATTGATTCAATAGATCCTTGCATAATACCTGTAATGCAACAAGAACAAGAGCTATAGTGAATTTGTCATGAGCTTTGCCACAACTAGGAATATTAATTGTTGCATTTTCGCTAAAATTATGGTCTGCTATTGTGTGTAGATGGAAGGCATTTGGCAAAAATTATGGTCTGCCATTGTAAAGAGGGAGAGAGAGATTCACTTTGTGCGTCTGAGGAGCGATTGCGATGGTAGGTCTTAACAATTTTGAAAATGCTGAGCTTAGTGTGTGACATTCCATCAATTGGCCAATGTTATTATAAATGTTTTGCAGAGAAAGTATCACCCAGAACGGGCATGGGAGAGAGAGAGAGAGAGCGAGATTTAGCCTACAAGGCAAGCAAGGCAAAAACACATTCAGCATCTCACTAAGTGAAAGCATCATTCTTTTCGTGTGTATGTTTGCTAAATGAACAGCTTGTAGTCCTCTCTCCCCTCTTACTTTTTCCGATGATCTTCCTTTCGTATCCTATGATACGGGTATGGTTCTCCCTTCCATTTGGAAAAGGTGAAATATAGGCCGTATATCATTGGTGAAACTATATGCCATATACAAGGATATTAGGGGTGGGGATGGGTTGAGTCGGGTCTGGTTGGGCCCGGGTGGATGCCAGCCCATTCCCAGCCTGACTGAGTTAAACTCGAACCCGAACTAGGGTCTAGGATGGGTCCAAGTCAATTTGACTTGGATCCAATCCACTGGACCGACTTGGGTCCAGGTCCATAAATAAAAATAGGGTGTGGTTTGCATAAGGTTTGTAATCTTTTTTTTTTTTTAACAAGATCATGACTTTATTACTCAATCAATCCAACGATTACAGTGAAGAGATGAAAAACACAACAATTAAAAAGATAAGGAATTGAGCACCAAAGACGGGGCCAACACTCCATCCTTAACAAGCAAGTTTGCCCTCTCATTTGCTTCCCTAAAAACATGATTGAAAGCCACTACTTTATTGCGACAAATATCTAGAGCTGCCAACCAAAACCTTCTCAAGCTCCAAGATGGTTTATTAGATCCGGACATCCAGTCGATAACATTAAAAGAATCTCC
Organism: Amborella trichopoda; assembly: GCF_000471905.2. The sequence continues at coordinate 5,412,279 of NW_006494910.1, read as the reverse complement.
TTCTACCAATCATGTGAAATGATCACAACGATCTTTCAACAGCTTTAAGCTTTGAAACATAGCTAACATTTATGTGATTTATCTCTACACCTTGATAATCACTAACCACACCACCAAAACTAGCACATCCTGGATTTGAACTACCATCAAAATTCAACTTAAGACATCCAGGATCAGGTGGGGTCCATTGACAATGAATAATGGGTCTAGAGATCTGTTGGTGTAATAAACTCCTCACATTTAGCTGAACATCAATATTTGAAACCCCAAAACCTTCTTTTGTAGAAAAAAACCAAACCAAACATTTTGAAATATCTTATCTTTTTACACGATCTATCTCCCAACTGAAACCCTCGAAAATTCACCCATTTCTCTCCAACCAAACTTCCCAAAGCATTGAAGCCCTAAAAATCTGCCAAATCATCACCCCCCTTTTAGGCAAAGAAGGAATCGAGAGTTAATCTAACAGATCAATAAGATGTGCCGGTAAAGGCATTTGAAAACCAATAACTTGAAAGACCCAGGTCCACAATGCTGAAGTAAATTGGCAATGAATGAACAAATGCTCTCTAGTCTTTTCAGTATTTTTTACACAACAAGCAAATATTGACAATTATTTCTCCCTCTTCTTCAAATTGTCAACTGTAAGCACTTTATTTTGCGAAAGAGTCCACAAGAAGATTTGAATCTTACGTGGGATTCCCCATATTTCCAAATGGATATGAGCTTTGGTTGTTCCCATCTTAGTCTATCATGAAATAATAAATGATACACCGAGTTCACTGAGAACATACCATCTGTAGTTAACTCCCATACAAACTCATCCTCATGATGCCTAGATATATAAATCACATCAAAATCTAGCAACAGCTCACAAAACTGATTTAGAACAACATCTGACACCCTATCATAGCTTAAACAAATATCCCAGAAAAATCTATCAACAGTCCACCTTATAGCCTCCTCTACCTTTAAATGTTGATTGACTGTCCTACCAAACACTTCCTTATGCTTAAACCTCAACATTCCATCACCCAACCACTTATGATTTCAAAATTCAATAGTGGACCCTCTACTCACTTCCCACCTAACATTTCTAACCGCCAATTCCCTAGTAGAGTATATACATTTCCACAACTGAAATTGACAATTTTCTCCTCTTCTCTTATCAATAAAGCCACTATTATCCACACTATATTTGGCAACCAAAACTTCTTTCCACAATTGATCACCGTCATTTAAAGACCTCCACCATCATTTGGATAATAGAGCTAAATTAACTAGTTTGCTCTTGTAAATCTCCAGACCCCCTTCAGCTTTAGGAGTACAGACTTTATCTCAACTTACCAAATGGTATTTTTTGCTACCATCAAATGAACCCCATAAAAAGTTGCACATAAGCCGCTCAATTTCTTTAACAATAGGAGATGGCATATAAAGCAAGGATACCAGGTAACCTTAAGCAATCAAATTAGAGCACACCTCCAAAGCTTATCATAAATGTAATTTTGGTATAAAAAATTATTAGGATGGCTTAAGAATCTATTTTTATCACTAATTATAAAATTTTAAACTCCAAAATTGGTTCAAATCAAGTAGATCATAAACACATGGAAATCTTGAAAATTGACAGTCCAGATAATGTGTTGCGAGATATACTATTTTAGACTCAAAATCCTTTTTCCTTTTCATATTCATACATATCTATGTTGAGATGATGGAGAGTTTTTCAACATCAAAATGACCTTTTATGATGGATTTTTGAGGTGCACCTAAATTCTACATTTTAATGTTGCAACTTTATATAAACTTTTTCCTAAAAAATATATAAAAAACTATTATAATAAAATACATTATATTTAAAATTATGTCATATGGTGTATAGAGAATATAATGAAATAATAGTAAATTATATAATATATAATATTATAATAAAATAAAGTGATTTCTTCCACTATATTGTATTAAACATTATGTCATATGGTGCATAAAAATATAATGAAATAATAGTAAATTATATATTATAATAAAATAAAGTGATTTTTAAAAAAAATTTCTTGAAAGATATTATTTATAAGATATTGGATTCTTAATTTTTTTTTATTTTGACTTTGGCTCTGACCTTTTGTAGGAGCATAAACTAATTTATTTGTCCTTCTTCAAAGACAAAACCCGTCTTTTTCTCTCATCTTACACATTTTTCACCTATGTTTTCTGCCTCCCCATTGTCTCTCTCAATCTAAAAGCCCAATTTTAAGCATATATCTCCCCATTCTCTCTCTAAAAACTTAAAACCCAATTTTAAGCATTTATCTCCCATTCTCTCTCTAAAACTAAAATTAACTCTTCATTCCTTTTTCCATTGTCTCCCTAAACACCCAAACAAGTTTTCTCCACTTTCACATTCTCTCTCTAGAACCCAACCCCTTCCTTATCTACTCACATTGTTCTTTGATTTCACTCTTTTCTTCTTCGATATTTCTGTTTTTAGAGAGAGAACCCAACCCCTTCCTTATCTACTCACATTCTTCTTTAATTTCACTCTTTTCTTCTTCGATATTGCTGTTTTTAGAGAGAGAAAATGAAAGGGCGCACAAATAGACAATATTTTTTTAAAAAAAATATAAGACATAGGAGATAGGCTGGTTTTTAGAAAAGAGAATATGAGGGAAAAAAGGGGTTAAATTTTTAGAGAGAGAAGGCGAGAGGAAGGAAAGAATGCATTGGCTTTTCAAAGAGAGTATAAAAGAGCAGCCAAGATACCATGGAAAAAAGTATCATTAAAAAAAAAGGGAAAGGTTTTTATGTTTTTCTTATAGCATAGAAGTTCTATCATCCCCCTACCATCCAGCTGTCCAATTTTGTTCAATAGAGTCACTCACCGTTTGATCTTAAATTCGATGTCTCAAAGTATTTTATTTTTATTTTTTTTATAGGAATTGTATGAATATGAAATTTGGTATGTGCCATCTTCTCATTGGGGCACACCTATAAAAAATATTAAAAATAATTTTTTGATAAAATATAATGACCAAAATACCTTTTAAAAATTTTAGGAGTATTTTGATCATTTTATTTTATTGAAAATATTTTTTTTATATTTTTCGCTAGGGCGATTTTAATAGAGGTTTGGACATCAAAAATTGGGTGTCAAAATAGTTTTAAAAAAAAATTAAAAATAAAATGGTGTAGAGACATAACATTATGATTGGGACAATCTTAGCCTTCCATTCAGAATGGACGGTTGGATAAAGGGGAGGATAGAACTTCAGTTGTAGGGAAACCATAGAAAGCTTACCCAAAAAAAACACAATGGCTAAGAGAGTGAGAGATGAAATAAAAAACTTTCTAACATTTTTCTTTTAAAAGAAGAGGGGGGAATTGGTCAATTCGCCTTTCTATAAAAAGTGGAGAGCTAAAGTCAAAAACAAAATATCTTAAGGTCTGGTTTCTTAAAAAAAACTTCTCCTAAGGTATTTTTCTTTAGGCAAAACGTTTCTATACTTCCCTTATTTCTATACTTACCCTTATTATATAGCGGATATATACTTCTCCTCCATCCAACCGTCCAATTTAGATCAAGTGAGCTATTGATTCTTTGATCTAGATATGACGCCTTAGAGTATTTTATTTTTAGTTTTTCTATAAATTATATAAATATAAAATTTGGTATGTGCCATCATCTCCATGAGGCGCACTTAAAAACAATATTAAAAAAAACTTTTCGATAAAATATACTGACAAAAATATCCCTTAAAACGTTCAGGGGTATATTGGGTATTTTATTTTATTGATAATATTTTTTTACAGGGGCGAGTTTAAGAGAAGAGTGGATTCCCAATATTTGGTGTTAAAATATTTTGTAAAAAATTAAAAATAAAATAATACAGAGACATGACATTGTAATTAAGGCTATCTCAGTCGTCCATTCAGAATGGACGGTTGGATAGGGAGAAGTATATAAGTTTTATGCGGTAGGAGAAACATAGAAAGCTTTTTTCTTAAAGGAAAAAGTTTTACATAGTGCCAAAGCTTTAAACAATCAAATTAGAGCCCATCTCAAAAATTTCACTAGAAGAGGTTGTTTTGATGCCCAAATATCCTCAAATTGATCATCTTGATATCAAGATGTATGGACATGAGAAAAAAATAGATTTTATGCTTTGGAAATAGTGCATCTTGTAACGCATTTTTGGACCGTTAATTTTCAAGTTTCCATAGATTTGCTCGATCTACACAGTATTTTACGCTTTAAATTTTATAATTAAAGATGAAAATATATTTTATGGCTATCACAAAGATTTTTAGTATTGAAACCATATTGCTCGACACTATTTGAAAGTACGCTTTATTTTGATTGTTTAGAGCCTCAGCTCTATACAAACCTCACCCTTTCTTAAAAGGCCCTAAAATGGTACATTTACAATGTTCGATCCAGTCAACCTAGACCCAGACCCAGACCCAGACTTGACCCGACTTGACGTTGGGTCCCTACTGCTGAACCTGAACCCAACCAATCAGGACCAAAAGCAAGACCTAGACCATGACCAAACCAATCAGGACCAAAAACAAGACCTATACCCGCACCCAAGTCAACCCGACCCGTTACCCACCTGAAGGGAATGCATTTATCTTCCATAGTCTGTAAGTCAGATGGTGTATGTACCCCTAGTGAACGGTATACTTTCACTTGAGAAAGGGCAGAAAGTATTACATAAATTAATCAATAGTAGCATACTGTGATGAAAGCAACACACAAACAGTGGCGCATTTATCCCAACTGTACATAGGCAACACCAAACAGTTCATGTCCGTCAACATCTGCTTTAGTGGTGAACCATGTGATCTTGTTGTTAACAATGATTTGTTGGACACAGTATTTCAAAACTCATATCAGTGATGTGGATTGTCCACTCCACATATTCATGCCAAATTGTTGGGTCGGCGATCTGGGATTGATCTGAATTGGCAAATTCAAAAAATTGTTTGGAACAAAAGATAAACTACAAATTAAAAAAGGATTTATAGGGCAAGGATTTAAAGGGGGATTAACCAAACATAACATAGGATTTAAGCAACAAAAAAAAAACAAGAAATGGGGGAGTTTTGGGGGGGAAATCGGGTCGGGACCAATACCTTCTTAGGACCGATTCACTCCTAACCGTTTCTGGGTCGGAATTGACAATCTAAATTGAAAATCACCGGGTTTTAAAACAATGGTTGAACTAATTATTTGCTACATATTACAATGCATCACGATTTAAAGACTCGAGCAATAGTGAATATTTTAAGAGTGGATGGTAAATGCCCTAGGGGTGGACCTCCTACGAAAACATTCCTCTTTTGAGTATATAACAAAGTATATTATGATTTATATGGAAAAACCTCCTACTATAGCGCTTCCTGTGTTATCAAACAGAGTGCTGCAGAAATAACTAAAAAATAAATGCTACAGAAACATGGAACTTTTGGCTCCCTAGCTACAAGTTCCATAAATCAAACGCACTATAAATGTAGTCCTATTGAAGTGTAGTCCACTTCCAAATATGCATTTTAGAGATGGATTAAGGATCTTAAATACATCATAAATTATATTTTTAATCCAAATTTTGTAGCTCGAAAAATAGTGCAAATCTGATGGCATGGAAAAAAAGTAAATGAATGACCCAAAACTAGGTATAAAAATGTCACAATCATGTCTCTATAAAATACAATAGCTTGGGATATATTATAAAGTTTTAAAAATCTTCATTTTGATTTTGAGCTTTATCAATAGTACAACTCCAACTTTCCAATTCTACATATAAGGATCAAAGATAATTGTGACTTCTTTGTACCAATGCTAAATAGTCCTAAAACTGGCGTTGAGGTTGTGGTGATAGTTCCACATGTGCCTTGGCTACCAATTTAGCTTTCACTCCCATTATCGTATTAAAAAACTTCTAATTATTTCAAAAATAAGTAGGGGACTGTATTCTCCATTGATTTACTAAAAAAAATGCTAAATTACCCTCTAATAAACTTTTTCAATTTTAAATTAGTCTTTTTTAATACTGAAAGTCTATTTTATGTTCAGATTCATAACATTGTGCTACATTTGATTATTGACTTATGAAATTTTTGGTCTAGATTTTACTGTGTGAATTTGAATAGGTGGGTGGCGGAGGCAATATAATCATGAAAAAGTTAGTAGAATCAAGAACCGGACTGAGAAACATCTTATCTTTAAAATGGAGGTTTCATAAAGTGCGCGATACGAAAATACCCTGTAGACGGTGCAAAAACACTCTCTCAAACACATTATAAATATTTTAATATTTATTTAAAATTTGGATAAAGAAAAATAATTTGTTAAGGCTGCAGCTCTATAAAAATAAGGAAGGTCTCACCTCGTAACTCATTCAAAAAATCAGAATTCAAGCATAGGAAAATCACATCCGCTTAAACAATATGGTCGTAAAAAAATTTAAATTTAATTTAAAAATAATATATATTATAACAACTTATCTAGATCGTCTATTTTGCCTAAAACATAAATGTTTGGAAATCCAAAAGATCTAAACCAATTTTTTTAGTTTCAATTTTATTGTCGATGTTTAAAAGTAATTTTAAAGCATCTCTATTGTCATATATTTTTACGAGGATTTAAGGTCTTGGTGGGGGGCTTTTTGGACCATTCAAAATGGATGATGCAAGTATATATAAGAGACATCTCCTCCTTTTCTCACTTGGCACTGGTTCGTAGGGTTTGGAGTGATTGGGCCGCTTCTGCATCATGGTTTGGGGTTTTCGTATTGACTTGTTCAAGCTCTTCAGCTGTGCTCATTTCTTTCATTCTATTTGGTTTTTACTTGACTGATTTCATGAAAGTCGAAGGATGGGAGAGAGGAGGTGCTATGATGATTATATCTCGTTAATCTGAAAGGTTAAAATCCTTTGAGGACTCGTAAATTCCATTAAATTCTGAGCACCTTCTTTCTTTACCTGGATTTCATATTTCTTTGTTTGGGAGACCTGTCTCTCGATAAAAATATATTATCGTTTTTTCTTTTGTGTCTTTTACCTTATTCTTCATCGCCAAAAATTTGGTTCAGGAAGAATACGCAGTCCAGAAAAATATGTTGGTGGATGCTGATTTGATCTGGTAGGGGAATATGGAAGTCCTGGGCCTTTTAATCCCCTCCATTAAAAATCTCTCCCTCTCATATCCAGATTTTTAGAAGGATCAATCCAATTTTGGTAAAGTTTCTCTCATATTCGGGAGTTTACTAGAACCTATTTTTCTCTCTTTGATCCAGATTTTGGTAGAAAATTTCTCTCTTTCGTTCAGCTTGCTTTTTTTTTAACTTTTCCCATCTACTAAGAGCTAAGGGCACATGAGGGGCGCAGGGAAAGTATTTTCACACCAAAAAACTCCCTCAGGCATGGGTGTTTTTTTTTTGTTCTCACACCAACGGATTCAATTAGTGTGAGAAAATGCACAAGATTAGATAGTGTGAAAAACTCTTCACACATAATCAATGGGAGAATTTTTGGAAAATAAAAGCATTAGATACATAATTCAATTCCTTGGTGATAGGGGTAGGCCATGAGTCCAAATAGACCCATGGACCGGATTGGTGTCTAGCTATGGACCTAGACACTAGACTCGATGGTTTGGGTTTGGGTCTGACTTGATTTTGATCTAACTTGGGTTGGGTCTCCGTCTGGGTCCACCTTGGATCCTATCGGGTTGGGTACATAGTTAGCGAATCGTCGTTTTAAATGCAAATTTTTTAAAAATTTAAAGTTTTTTTAAAAGCATTTTAATCTGCGAATTTTTCAATAAAGCATAGAAAATTCATGTTTTTTTCATGAAGAAGTTTAAAACACAATTTTTTGATGCTGTGAATAAATCGTTTCAAAAAAAAAAAATTTCTATTAATAACCTCTTGAAGTTTTTTTAGGTAAGTTCATTTAATTTTTCTTGTTTTATGAAATTTCTATATTTATACTTTTAAAAAAATAGTATTGTTTTTGGAAAAAAGTATATTTCCCTGCAAAAGAAATTATCTCTTGATATATTAATTTGATAAGGTTTAATAATTTTAAAAAATCCCCAAATTTAACATTTCAAAGAAATTAGGAAAAAATAGATTAAAAAAAACATAGAAAAATGTCAAAAACCCCAAATTTAACATCTCAAAGAACTTAGGGAAAATACTTTACCCGTACATTTTAAAAGCATTGTATACAGTTTCATATTGGTTGGTGTGAAAAGATTTATACAAAACCTCAAGAGATGCTTGTTCCAAGTGGAAAAAGCAAGGAAATACCGAATTAACATTAGAAGCTAGCCAAGATATGAACTGCCCAAGGCAGGCATTTTGCAGCCATGAGGCAATTGGCATATTGTTCTTTTCCCCCCCATATAATGGCAAGAAAGAACTTAGGAGGATATTGCAAACTCCCATTTCTATTTTAATCCATGATTGTAAACATTAGATCCATGATTGTCCCGGCTCTTCTGTGTTCCTCTCTAAGAGAGTCGTGGTCACTCCCCCGCATCCCCTCTCTCTCTCTCTCTCTCTCTCTCTCTCTCTCTCTCTCTCTC
>NW_006494910.1:5389599-5403132 GCF_000471905.2 Amborella trichopoda | reverse complement strand
GCCACTCCCTCCTCTCTCTCTCTCTCTCTCTCTCTCTCTCTGCATTTCTTTATCTGCGTCCACTTTTCTTTCTCCCCTCAGTCCACTATAACTAATGGTCACCCTTTCTCCCATATTCTCCACTTTTCTTTCTCCCCTCACTCCACTATAACTAATGGTCACCCTTTCTCCCATATTCTCTTTCTAAATATGGTCTATGGTTAGCATACTACGTGTAGTACATAGTTAGCATAGTTAGTTTAATGATTAAGGTGTTAGCATCACCATCATAGTTATTTTTTAATTAATTGGGGTCGGCTATATAAATCATGATATGTCATTCCACTCTATTTAAAGTCATACATTAAGTGAGGCCATAAATCTTTATATTTTTTCGGACTACTTCCAACTAAGCTATTTTGGGTTTATTTTTTGGCCTTTTCAATCCTTCCACTTGAACTAACTCGCACCTCTTAATAGGTGTTGTATTAGATAGACACCACACATGATTAGCCCATCTAAGTCTACTCTCTCACTCATTTTATCGCCTATTGGTTCCACACATAAACTTTTCCGAATGGATTCATTTTGGATTCTATCCCTTCGTGTCATGTCATTCATCCATCTTAACATCATCATCTCTGTTACACTCATTTTATGGGTATATTATTTTTGATCTCATAGTTGTTCTATAGAACTTATCTTTCAGCTTCATTGATATGTAGCGATCACATAAAATTCCAGTTGCATATCTCTACTTCGTTCATCCAACTCTAATTCTATGTGCGACATCTTCCTTAATCTCTCCATTTTCCTAGATTATCAATCTAACATATCGAAAGTACAGTCTTTTTTGTACTTTCTTAACTACTTCTTCGTCTTTGCTCTTATTATTACTAAATTTGCATTCCATATACTCTGACTTAGTCTAGCTAATTTTAAAACCTTTTGATCCTAGAGCATCCTTCCAAAGTTCTAATTTTATATTGACATCGTTTTTTATTTTATTGATCAAAACTAGTCATTTGCGAACAACACACATAACGGTACCTCATCCTATAGGTGCCTTGTTAAGTTGTCCATAACTCAAACAAAGATGTACGAGCTCAATGCTTCAACCTATTGTCATTGAAAACTCACTTGTCTCTCCACTAGTTGTTCGCACACTAGTTAACGTTCTATTGTACATATCTCTCACCAAGTCGATATAGTATCTGGAGACTCCTTTAGTTTCTAACATCTTCCAAATCAAATCTCGAGGTATTCTACCATAAGCTTTATGTAGGTCAATAAAGATCATGTGGAAGTATTTTCCCTTCACCCTAAACTTCTCAATTGGTTGCCTAAGTAGAAAAATAACTTCAGTTGTTGACTTTCCTGACGTAAATATGGTGTTAATATAGTTAATATAAATATGGTCCATTTTTTTTTGGGTAACCAATATGGTGTATTTACAATCAACTTTATTATTTTATTTTTTTTATTTCTACTTAATTTTATTTGAATTGTGTATAATGCAAATTAAACACATATTTACTTTGAATGCTTTCATTAAACTATTTTTTATTTTTTCAGAATTTTAAAATTTCAAATTTTTTAAACTAATCCTTTTTTTCACTTCGATTTTTTGAGCCTAGTCCAATATATTTGCGATATTTTTACATAAAGTACTTTTGTCGATCTATATTTTTTACCCAATTTTTTCATCCGACTTTTCAAAATAAAAACGATTTATTTCCGATTTATGGTGAGCTGATATATTGATATTCCCCACATGCTAACTATGGTTGGGTCAAGTATGGGTCAAGATCAACACGACCTGGCCTACCCGGTATATATTTTTATGCTAACTATATAAGATAAAATATAATTTTTTGTAATTTTTTTATTTATAGACCAAGACCCAACCCGACCTAGTTGGTCAGGTGCAATTGACTTGGATTTGACCTAAGTCTTGGTCTACTTTGGGCCTAGTCGAGTCGTATCCAGATTGGGGGCCAACCTGGACCCAACCCCACCCATTTGAGATGTCAATTTTTGTTTTTACTTTAAAGTTCACTGTTGTGGTCATTAGCCGTATAGCTTGAATCGCCTAAGCTTGTTCCTGTGAAAGTTTAACATGGTTCTCATAATTCCCACATGTCGTCCTGATTTGCTTCGACTTCCTTTCAATACTTCTAAAGAGCTGTAGTTGGAAAACTATCGGCTAACTTAGAATCTCTTCGCTCTGATGCCAGTTAAGATTATTGATTGGAAAAGTATAGGATGATACTATTTACTTTTCATATCACAATTAATCTTGATCATTGGATGTAAAATTGGGTGGCTACATTTATTCCATTGACCAAACTCAAACTTTCAAAAATATTTCTCGAACTAAGCTATGTGACACATCTAAGTTATCAAATTTTACATCGAATGGTTGTAAGTAATTATGACCACCCTGTTTCAAAAGTAAATGGTCTCATTGTACACAATCCCTGATTGATTAGAGAAATTCTAAACATTGTTCTTAGATAACACAGTGAAAAGACAAATAGCCTACTACAAGGAAACTTTCAACTTAACCTACTTCGAGGGGGAAACCTCCTCGACATGCAATGCACAAAAGATAATTTTATTATTCTTCTTTTGATTCTTACAACATATTATTGATTGGAAATTTATCAAAATGTATATAAAAGATGAATTATTTCACATTTTTACCCATTTCATAAAAGCCCATTAACGTACACACGATCATAAGTTGGCACAGTTGACCATGTGTAAAATGGTAAGTTAAATAGTTAAATAAGGTAAGCTGTATTTTGATAAAATACTCTCTATTTTTATTTATACAGATGATAGTTGCTAATTCAAAATAAGAAAACTGTACCCATATAAGCAATAGAAAGCGGATAGCCCATGTTGTAAACTCTATTTCCACCTTATCATACGCTCTATCTACAGGCCAATGCCTCTAAATGAACAGGGAAATAAAAATACTTGGGAAATTCTTAAGTATTTAACAAGTCCAAATGCGATTGGCAGCCTGCAGTAACGGAATTAAACTTTTCCCTAGGGGCAGGCTTGTTCACTCAATTTCGATGTCATGAACTTCTATATTAGAATTTTCACTCAATTTCGATGTCACGACTCCATTACAATTTCCTGTTACTAACTTTTGGTGGATGATTAGAGAAGGTCAGTGGTTCCGAACCAACGGCTTGTGCTTTGATTAGAGAATGACTTGAGCCTTTAATTTTTTTCATTCTTATATGGGATGGTATTGCATCCACAAGTTGTGGACGCTTAAAAGGGTGATCAAGCACCCTCCCTCATCTAAGTGTCAAAAACAAGTTTCGCCTTTTATTTTTAATTAAAAAATTAAAAATAATATTGACATGCAATTTGGATTTTAGTTTTATTTTTATAATTAGAATTGAATAAAAAATAAAAACATATTTTAAATAAAAATATTGCTCAAAATAAACTTAGGGGTACTTAAGTCATTCTTTTATTTAAAATATTTTGTAATTGTTTTTTATTTAATTATTTTTGTAAGAATGAACCTACAATTCAAAATTTAGAGAAATATCTTATTTAAATAAAAAATAAAAAAATAAAACACTGAAAATAATTTTTAGCCATTAGATATGCCTGCCCTTGTGAAACTGAAATCTCAACCATTAAAAAGGTTCTTGTGTACCTTTCCACCCTTCAACATCATGTGGACAGGATACTTTTCCTCCTTGTATTTCCATTTCCACGCAAGTAATCACACCGTAAACCTGAACAGCAGTTTACGCATGTAATAGCCATAAACCTCCTTTATTTGAATTTCAAACATCCACACCAACATTTCAAGACTCATGTCACAGATACTGTTTTTGCGGCAGAAGTTTTGCAGAAATAGAGGAAGTAAGTCCCATAGAACTCCCCCTTTTAACGTTACTCCACATCTGTGAAAATGATCATAATTTAACATGGGGCATTAGGCATATCAACAATCCCGTACAGTGGGCCCACCTGACTCACTTGAGTTCTATGTTAGTTCTGTCCTGCTTCCAACTTTTCAATTAATCTTTAGGAGAAATTCGATATCTTGCTAAATAATGCATGGTCCATTTCTTTCTCCCTCTTGGCTGTATAAGATATTGATAATGCAATTATCTATCCTTGTGTTTGCATTTGTGTTGAGAAAGTAAAGAATCTAAGTTCTCTAGAAAATAAAGGCTCCAGTAAGGCTTGCAAACGCCTCATCCTAAAGCGACCAACTACGATACCAAACTTGAGAGCTCCAAAGTCAGCCAGCCATCCTCCTCTTACTCAAAGAATACGATGCATCCCCTTCCCTACCCAAGTAAAACTCACCCCACAACCACCAACCTTATAAAACTGCCTCTCATCACCAGAACCCATTGTCACCATCATTCACAATCCCTCTGTTTCTCTTGAAAGGACACCATCATTTAGTTTCTTCCTCTCAACCATTGTCCAATAAACTACCATCCCAAAAGAAAACACCTCCAAACTACACCACAATTGTCCAAGAGACCACCCCTCCAAAGGAACATGTTCAACTTCAACGAGCGTGGTTGGCTCTCGAGGCTCACTCAGTCGAACAGACCAGCCCAAGGCCCACAAGGAACGCCTCAAAGGCAGCCTACCCCAACTAGAGGTTCAACCCCTCAGCCCCAACAACCATCTAAGAGCCCTCAAACCCAAAAACCAACTAGTGCACCCTCTCAAACTCAACAACCATCTAGGCCCATAGCCCCACAAACCCAACAACCTAAGACTAGCACGGAAGCCCTGCCCACCACTTCAAGGCCCTCAGCCCCACAAACCCCACAACCATCTAGGCCTAGCCCACAAGCCCAACGCACCCCTTCCAAGCCTAATGCACCACAAACCCAGCCCACCCCTCAGACTCAACCACCTAGAACAAGCACTAAAGACAAGCCCGCCCCTCAGACTCAACCATCTAGAACAAGTTCAAAAGACAAGCCCAGCCCTCCCAGACCCCAAGCCCCACAAACCAGACAACCATCTAGGTCTAGCTCACAAACCCAGCCCCCTCCAACTCCGCCGCCACCCCCACAAACCCAACAACCATCTAGATCTAGCCCACAAACCCAGCCCACTCCTACAACGCCGACAACCGCACAAACCGAACAACCATCTAAATCTAGCCCACAAGCCCAGCCCACTCCTACGCCCACATCCTCACAAACCCAACAACCATCTGGTTCTACCCCACCAACCCAGCCCACCCCAACTAGGAGCACAGAAACACAAGCCCCACCCACTACATCTAGGCCTACTGCCCCACAGACCAAACAACCATCTAGTTCCAGCCCGCAAAAGCCCCAACTTGAACCTGCATCTGGGTCAAAACTACAAGAAGCCTCAAAGCCAGAGACAGAACCAACTCATCCTCAGCTTGGTGAGGAGCCCACACCCATATCTCAGGCTGAGCCGAAGGTAAGTGCACCCCAACCTAAGCCTCAAGCTGAGCCTGTGCCCAAGCCTGGGCCTAGCAAGCCAGAGACCCAGCCCACATCCATGCCTGAACATCAGCTTGGTGCACCAAAGCCCCAGTCTAGGCCCCAAGATGATCACCAACCCCAAGATAAAAAGAATGAGACCAAGCCTACAAGTGAGCTTGAGTTGAAGTCCATGACTGAGCCCAAGCCTCAGGCTGAGGCCAAGTCCACACAACAGGCACCTGATACAGCAGCCTCCCAGACCCCTGAAGTGGCTGGCCAACAAAAAATTGTTAGTGATAGGGATGATTCCAGAAGTGAGAAAAGACATGGGACTAAGTTTGATGATAGCGAGGAAGAGAGACTCTTGAAAGAAGAAAACATGGAGTCACAACGAGTGGTCGAACCCAAGAAAGAGGAAAAGCCTGAACCAAAGCCCACAGAACAGGCAGGCAATGAGGCAGCCTCTAAGTCTGGTGAAGCAGCTCTGCAACCAGCTATTGTTCATGAGAAAAATACACCCAAAGAGAGAGAGAAAACACCTGAAACCCAGTTAGACAACACCAGAAGAGAGAGACTTGACCCAAACAAGGAGTCAAAACTAGCAGCTGAAGCCCAAAAAGAGGTGCAGCCAGAGGCCAAGGAGGAGGAATCAAAGCAGGCTCCAAGAGAAGATAGTTCAAGATTAAGAAGCACTGCGAGCTTTCCAAGTGGCAAAGAGGGGCGAAATGTAACACCAGTGTGTCAGAACAGAAGGGATAGCACAGCCCAAGGCCTTCAAAGAAACATCAAAGAAGATGTTTCGAGGCTCACTCGCAAATCAATGGAAGCACAACAGAGACAAGCTCTAGATGATATTGGAGTAAGGGTCCTAACACTAGCTGGCGAGAACAGAGGTGCATCTATGGACCTGGGAAGCAAAGACAATAGGGTACCCATATATAGGGGATACAAACTAGACAAGGATGAGGAAGATGCCAATCTCTATGAAAATAACAAGCAGAAGGACCTTGAAGAAAGGTACACACCAGTGGGTGGGGGGACACCTTTAGCCAATTATGTGAACAATAACATACAGAGCATCAACAATTCAGTACTCTATAACAGTTCATGCAATAACGAGAATCCAGGAGTTCACATGTTTATTTTTAACAATGCTGAAGAAGCAATACAAGAGGATAATTACCCTGTGAGGAAGACTGATAAAAGTATAACTGAGAATGAGGAGAATCCATTATTGAAAACACCGAGGATTAGGAGGAGGTGCTTGAGAGCCATGTTCTTGGAGTCTGATTCAGATCCAGAGGAACCTGATAAGCCACGCCGACATGGTTGCCGTTACGATTATAAAGCAAAAGGTAAGGAGGACTCATCTTCTGCAACAACTAGAAATGGTGGCCAGGCTTAAGGTACCAGCAAATGGCCAATAAGGTTGTTGCCCACCATTTGTTACAATGAACTTATGCATGGATGTACAGACATAAACATGAATAATTCCAGTACCATAAGAGATATATTGTTTTCTGGAGTGACTTTCCTTGTATGAATTACATTGATTTCTTCCACTCTGTCAAATCTCACAGGGACTCAACAACCAATAATTATTAATAGAAGTCTCCCTCTCCCCCTACACTTTCCCTCCCCCCCCCCCCCCCCCCTCTTCTTTCCGCCCCCACCGAAACCTTCCCTCCTCCTTTCTACACGCTGTGCATGTGTGTGTTGTCATGCAGCGAATGCTTTAACTACAACTATAAAGAATATTTTTTATGTAGTAATTCTATCAATCTGGGTGGTTGAAATCTTTTTAAATACCATTCTCTTATATTTTTATTTTCTTCTGATAAATAATCTTTTTTGAGAAAATCCTTATTTATTTTTCTTTGTTTTCTTTCTAGCTTGGCTGCTAGATAGGCTGCTATATATTCTTCTGAATATTGAATATTATCATTAATATCATCCTCTATCTGTAGTGTACAGACTTGGAAGTCTTGTAATTCTTCTATACTGGGTTCAGTATTAGAAGTTGTGGGATGAGTTTGAGATGTATATGTTGGAATTACAATATTATCCCTGGTCCTATGTGTTCTTTGAAATTGTATGTCTGAATGGGATGAAGAAGGTTGTTTAGGAGGTGGTAATATGATAACATTTGGGTTGTGTGAATATGATTTTCTACTTGGTATGCTTTGTTTACTATTTCTCTTCCTATTGATATTAATATCATCCTGCACTTGCAAATTGTGAAGTGTATTTTGAAATTGAATTTCTACATTACCATCTGTATGTTCTATTATTTGGTTAGGAATATGATGTTGAGGAATTTCTTGTGGTTGGTTGGCATTTTGTAATGCCCATGATTGGGGTAATATAATATCTGACCATTTTATGGTTTTTGGAACAATCATATTTGATTTTTCTATATTTGTTTGGAATAAGATTGTTTGATCTTTTTTATCAAGTTTTAAGGTATTAGGACTTAATGTATTCATGACCTTATAATATATTCTATAGACTATAGCCAGATTTTGTGAACCATGGACCATATTAAATCCATGTGTTTTTAGATTTATTGTCAATATGTCTAAGATATTCGGGTCGGTTAAAGAAACAGAAAAATTAGGAAAACAGTTAAAATATATTGGACCACTACAGAGACTGGATTCAACCATGCCTAGTAGAGAGTCTGTGAATATATTGTGTCTTGTATCTCTTAGGCATACAAGCACAGAAATGTTTAACCCTAAACGGGTTAAAGGTTTCACGGCTATTTGGATGAGGCCAATGTGTAAATATTTATAATTATTTTCTTTATGTTTTTCTATTACTTTTTTTTAAAGTAGGTGAAAGTCTTCTTGGTTTTGTGTTACTGATAGACTTTCTTCTACAGTCTTGATGGCATATCCCATCTTAAGTTTGAATGATCCTTTATTATAAACATCATGAATTGGTACCTTAGGAATATTCCAATTTTGAATAGTTTCCTCAATATCATTTATAATAATTTGTTCTTTATTCTTTACTCTAAGTTTTGAAGATGAAGATACAGTTTTACCAGTAAGATTCTTTATGAGATTAGCCATCCGTAGGTTGCGGATAATGACAATCTGGACATTCAGTGGCCTTAGCTTTTTTCCCTAAGCGGCTCTCTTGGCCTTGGCGGTACTTTTCGCATCGGCTTTCACTTGTCTCTTGTCTTAACTCTCGGACCAACTTTCTTGGTGGTTAATTTCACTTAGTATCTTATGGGAAAGTGTCTCTTAATCTTAATCTTATAGAGTGAAAAGAACAGTATCACAAATTCTTCAGTTGTAACTGTTTGCACAGTTCCACTTCTAATACGAACTGATTGCAAAGCCGCCAAAGATATTCTGCAAAAAGATGTAAAAAATTTGATTTCTAAACAAATATTTGCCCGCTGGCAGGCTATTCTCTCTGCCTTTGATTTCTCTATTGAACATCTTCCCGGGTCTTCTAACTCTTTACCCGATTTTCTGACCCGTGAATTTTTGCAGGAGGGGCAACACTGACGCCAACGACGAATCACCACTTTCACTTGCACTTCAATTATTCCAAGAAAATCAATCTGATAAGGATCTTTCATCCTTAAATATGGGCTCCCGAGGCAATACTCGCCGGGGAAAACAACCCATGCATTCTTTAGTTCCATATGAAGGGGAACCTTCACCCTTGAATATTCGCTCACCATCTCAATCCCCAATCCATCAAATCACTTACCCAGAAGCACGAACTTCAACTCCTACATTCTCACCAGCTCAGTCCAAATCCATTCCTCCTACCAATATTCCACGATCCGAATATATTGAAAGAGCCTTTTTAATAGACATTACCATTGATGAACACCAAGTTCACATGGATCCAAGCAAGCTTGCACCATTATACCTACTTAATCATCTTAATCCTATCAATGGGGTTAAGACTCGAGAGTATTATGAAGCCATTCTAATGGAAACAGGGTCCATCTCTGTTGTCCACTACTTTCAACAGAATACCCGAATAATAGCCTATTCAAAAGTCCAGATAAAGAAACTTCTTTCATATACTGAGTGGGGTTCCAATCCCGCACAAGGAAAGAAATTGCAAAATCCAGAGTTTTCTTATAAATATTTTAAAAACGCTGAGTACATAGAGGGTTGGCACAAATTTTTCTATTATCAAAATCCTAACAATACACATAGCTGGTATTTACAGTTCCGGCTACCTATTTTTGAAAGGTTCCCCACTTGGTTTCAAAACTGGTATTTTGTGTGGGGATCAACTGCTATGATTTTACCTCCTGCTTTTAAGGAGTTGCAGGATCAGTTTATACAATACAATAATATTGATAATTCAGTTGACACTCACCTTTACTTTATGGCCTTGTATCAAATCCCTTGGATTATGAAATGGGATTATACCATATCACCCAATACCACAAATGATTATACATACATCCCTCGTTTATGAAAAACCATATATGTTAAATGGTGGGATATCTTCCAAATGGATCTCACCAAAGCCACTCCAAAAAGAATACCACCCAAAGCACCTAAATACCAGGAAAACCCAAATACTCCAAACACCTCTTTTGATTTTCCAACTTACCTTCGAAATATGCTTCAAACCAACCCACATGCCTCCAAAGAAGAACTGGAGAAACAAATGAAAGAAATTTTTGCTGAAGCCGGAAGAAAACCCACATCTTCCGAAGAAACAGTCCAATCTTCTCCACTCCACACAAATAGGTACCTCCAACTCAGTCAAAAGGATCCAGAAGAGACAGACCCAGAAGAAACAGATCCGGAAGAGGATGATCCTGAAGAATTCAGTCAGAGATCATAACTTCATCATCCATGACATCACCATCCAGAGAAGCAATAAAAGACAAGATATCAAGATACTATATGGGACAAACAAGGGTCCCACTACCGACAGCAAACACTGTACTCCAATTGTAATAAGGCCAAAAGTGCCACTGTGCATAGATGCTTTTACTTTTAGTTTTTGTCTTTTTGTTCAAAGAGCATCTCCTTATGCTCTCGCTCTTTTGTCTTTTTGTTAAAAGAGCATCTCCTTATGCTCTCGCTCTTATCTTCTAGAACCTCCATTATTTCTTTTTTGTTTTCTTACTGGTCCACCACTCTCCCTCTTTTGTCACCTTCTGCCGACAAAGTATCTCTCTCTTTTGTCACCTTCTGTCGACCTCTTTTGTCACTTTCTACCGACGATATCCGGCCAACCTGTCCATTTTATCTCCCCAAGAGATTCCTTTCGGGACTCCACTATAAATGGGAAGCTCCTCCTCTTCTTCGAGGCAGGGCCTCACTCTTCCCATATCCTCTCTTATCTTCAACCTCTGAGCCTCTTCAACCTCTGAGCCTCTTCAACCTCTGAGCCTCTTCAACCTCTGAGCCTCTGCACCCTCTAAACCTCTGCAACCTCTAAACCTCTGAACCTCTGCAACCTCTAAACCTCTAAACCTCTGAACCTCTGCAACCTCTGAACCTTTGCAACCTTTCAGACCCCTGCAACCTTCCAGACCTCTGCAAACTTCCAGATTTCTTTTAACCTCATCCTCCAGGCCTGAAAACTCAACCTCTGCACCATTACTCTCACAGCAATAGTTCTGCAGCTATCTTCGCCCTCATAGCTCAAACAGGTTCTCTCTTACCTTGCTTTATTACTTATGTGTGATTGTAATATCCAAGATTTACCTTCATACTGCCCTCATCACTGGAAGTTATGGTTAAAAGATATGTGTTTAGAAAAGAATATTATTATTCCCTCATTTGATAAAATTCAAACAATAGAAGAAAAAACATATATAAGTACTGATGGTACTACAACAGCTAGTACACATCCACCTGAAAAAAGTATTATACTTAAAGCAAGTATACCAAAAAAGAATGAGCCTATACATTCCCAATCTTTCTATGATAGCGTAGCTACACCATATAAAGCTATACCTAAAGAAATAAATAAAAAACAGGAATACATACCTCATATTGTGGAACAAAACAATTATACAAATCTCTATCTACAATCCATAGGAAAACAAACAGAAAGAATAGAAAGAATAGTATCCAAAGAAAAAGCTATTCTACCATCTATTCCTAAATCAGTATTATTCAAACCACCTCCTGAGTTAAATAAAAATAAATTTCACATTGGAGAAAATAATAAATCTCTTATGGATCAATTAATTTCCAAACTCTCCCAATTAGATATAAAAGGAATACCTTCATCCCAAATCAATATTCCTCCATCAACCCTTACTTCTCAAATACCTGAGTCTTCTGATAAAGGAAAAGCTGTAATACCTGAGCATGAAACAATGATGCTAACAGAAGAAGAACCCATTATAGAGGATACAATCCAAAATCAAGAAAAAGCATTTATGGATACTACACCTCTAATGGACACTATCAATAAAATAGCTTATGAAAAATATTGGAAACCCATAACAGCCTTACCCTATCATAAAAGACCTACCCCTGTTGATATTCAAATGGAAGAAGATTCAATACAACAGGCAGTATCTTATTCAGGAAGATCAATAGTCAATTGGCAAATTGATGGATTATCAGAATTGAAAATACTAGATGTCATGAGACATATGACCATGTATGCCTCTGCTAATAAAATGGCAGGAAATCCTGACCAAGAAGTAGCTAAAGCAATAGTTAATGGATTTACAGGATGGTTAAGGGGATGGTGGGATTTTTATGTAGATGATGATACCAAACAAAGAATTTTGAATAATACAAGACAATGGACAGGGAGAAATGAACAAAATCAAGAAGTCATATATACAGAAAGTGATGCTGTCAATACTTTGATATATACAATCACTTTACATTTTGTAGGCAGTACCTCATTACTAGCAGCAAGATCAGAAGATCTGCTATCTAACTTACGCTGTCCTACTCTATCTCATTATAAATGGTACAAAGATGTATTTTTCTCAAGATTATTAATACGAGAAGACTGTCAGCTAGATCATTGGAAGGAAAAAATTACCAGTATGTTATAAGTGTGGTAAAATAGGACATTATAAACACCAATGTAAATTAAAAAAGAAAATAGAATCATTAAATTTAGACGATACAACAAAATTAAAATTAAAAAATATACTTTCTTATAATTCTACTTCCTCCACTTCTAGTGAATCTTATACAGAAGAAATAGATAGTAATGACCTTGATCTTATAGGAACAAATAGTTCTTACACTACAACTTTATTACATTGACAGAAGGAACTGGTATTGTTGGTACTTCTGAAGATTCAGGAGTATCTTTTATGTTTTCATTTATTAAGTCATTGAATTCGACTTCATCTGTCTCAGATTCTTGTTGAGACATTTGTTGCAATTCTAGCATTTGAATTCTTCCTTTTAATTGTATTATTTCAGTTTTTATTTCTTTAATCTCTTTTTTGAGATCAGAGATTGTAGGTTCTTTTTGAGAGTGTGTTGATCACTTACTCGTTTGATAATAGCAGAGAAATTATATTCATCTGGATTTTTTATAATAGGTAACGATTTTGATTTATTTTTTGTAATATTGATAAATTAAGTAATGATAGCTCTTTTTTCATCAGGATCATTTATTTTGTCTATAATGTCCAAAATAAAATTGTTTTCTTGTGTAAGTGTATGAACATTATATTGAGGTAGTGGACAACTACATTCTTCTGATGATTCTGTAGTAGTTGTATTGAACTAGTGATTGTAAAATTCTATAATAATTAAGACAGAACAATATGATTCCTATTAACGGAACTATTGAGATATCAAGTACTATCCACTGAGCATAACTAGTATTGCCTATTTTAATATTAAATAAAATCTTAAATTGCATAATATGCAAACATAAGTAAACACATACTAGGTCCACACTTTATTAATGTACAAGAGAAATTTTACATGAAAAGATATTACATAGAGGAAACAATAAAAGCAGAGAAATAAACAGCGAGAGATAAACAATAAATGGAGAGATAAACAGAGTAGGGTTTTAAGCAAAGAGATAGGAAACTTACTGAGCACATAAACAGTAACTGGAAAATAACTTCCAGTGATGAGGGCAA
>NW_006494910.1:5356479-5366757 GCF_000471905.2 Amborella trichopoda | reverse complement strand
TACAGCTACGGATGCATTCGTATGCACTGTTATTTTAAAAAGAAAAAGTTTATATAAGTTTGAAAATAATTGGATTGTTTAAGGTTGCTAGAAACCACACCCTTATTTAAATAAAGGGAAAAGTTTATATAGAGCCGAGGATCTAAACAATTAAATTTGAGCCTACCTCAAACATTTCACTAGAAGACGTTGTTTTGATGTCCAAAGATCTTCAAATTGATCATCTTGACATCAAGATGCATGAACATAAGAAAAAACTGGATTTCAAGTTTTGAAAATAGTATATTTTGTAACACATTTTTGGACCGTCAATTTTCAAG
The DNA here is from genome assembly GCF_000471905.2 of Amborella trichopoda. The sequence goes on along the minus strand of NW_006494910.1, from coordinate 5,366,437 downwards.
ATTTTCAAGTTTTCATAGATCTGTCGATCAACACTATATTTGAAGCTTTAAATTTATAAATGATTATGAAAATATATTTTAAGGCTATCACAAAGATTTCCAATAGTGAAACCACATTTCTCGACACTATTTGAAAGTAGGCTCTAATTTGATTGTTTAGAGCCTAGGCTCTATATAAACCGCACCTTAAATAAAACAGGTATATTTTTTTAATTTAGAATTTTAAAAGTATTTAAAATCTTATTATTTAATGCCCTCATAAAGGTCACAAAATTACAAAATTACCCTTCAGTGTCTCTGCCGAAACTTGGTTATTGGACGGAATTCGCTGAATCTAACCGAAGCCCATTAAATTAGACCAAATAGTACTTCGCCTCATTATGCTCTAGGCGACTTCGGCCGCAGCAGAGCGGATATGACAAAATCACAAATTACTACATGCAATATATTCTTTATGTGTTGCGTGTTGCATGGTAGGCTATGCCCTTTTTATGCTAATCTTGATTATGATAGTAAGTCTATACAAACTAAGAATGATTGTTTAGAATTAGAAATGTCTGGGCTGTCCCGCACATGAAATTGTAGGGACACAATTATGAACCGAATCATAGCTGTTATCTCTTGATTTCATCCAAATATCCACATTTTGTAAAAAAGAGGAAGAGATATGATGCTAGGGTTGGCTGGGCTTGGGTTTGGGCTTGGGCATGGGCTTGACTGGCCCTGGTCTGGCCCAAACAGGGTCAAAGAGCCTCTAGCCCAAGCCCGACCCTCCTTGGCTAGGACAACACTAATAGAATTTTTGAAAAAAAATAAATTAGGGTTGGGTTTGGGCAAACCATGCTGGTTTGGCCCTGGCCTAGCCCTCGGGCCATAGTGACCTGACCCTGGGGCCACATTTAGTGGCCCAAGCTCCAATTTTTCAAGGCCGGGCAGGTCCACCCAGCCATTGCCACCTTTAGATGAAGCTTTTTGAAGGCCTGATTGAGGTGCACTTGTTTGGCTGCAATAAATGAAATTAGGGAAGCTTTCGATTTTATGCTACTTTTTCCCATAGACTACAATTCAAAAAATGAAAGAAATACATACAATGAGACTTTTTATCATTTGTATATGGAGGTTACAATTTATCGCTATTAGATCTGAAATCAAAAGCTTCAGAGTGTGTGATTCATTAGTTTCAAGGTTCAAAGTTCAAAGAAACGTTTTTGAAACTTCGTGATGACCTTTAAATTGTTTGATTTGACATTTTATAACTAGAAATGGTTATGACATGGTCTTTTTGTTTTTTGTTTTTTCTTTGGAAAATTACATAAAATTTCAAAAAATAGACTTTCTAGGCACTTTACCCCACCTTAATTTTTCTTAGCATATTTTTCCCAAAAATCAAGTTTTATAGCAAATACCCCTAATATAAAAAGTTCATTTTTTTTTTTTAATGAAAATACCTTTCTTGTATATAACAAATCATTTTCGGATCCCAATAAAAGGAAATACCGGACCGCGGTTGTATATTGCCGGACCCATCCATTCTTTTGGACCGGAACGGTACATTGTTGGGCCACCTATTCTAGACACAATTTTTAATTTTGTTGGACCGTAGCTCACAAATGCCGGACCTCTAATTAATCTAGAAACAAATGCCGAACCGCCTCTTCAAAACTCCAGACCGCCATGATGATATGCCAGACCGCCATGGTGAAGTACCGGATCGTTCCAAATCAGTGACTTCATCGTCAGACCACTTCTTCCAAACGCCGGACCGTCATGGTGAAGTGCCGGACCACCATAGTGAAGTGCCAAACCGCCATGGTGAAGTGCCAAACCGCCATGGTCAACGTGTGAGGTAAGGGAGGGGTATTTTAGTCTCTTTTTATTTTTGAGTTGGGGGGTGGGTATTTGCTGAGAAACATGGTTTTGAGGAAAACGTTGCTGAGAAAAGTTAGGTTGGGGGTAAATTGCTTAGAAAGTCCATTTTTGGAGGTTTTATGTAATTTTCTCCTTTTTTTTTTTTAGAGTAGCATATATGATCCCAAAAGAGGTCTTATTCTACACTTTCCCTATTATTATTATTATTATTATTATTATTATTATTTAAGATTGATTGTTAAGTGGAGTAACTCACATCCTCAAATTTTGTCTTCCAAAAACTTTTTTTAGCTGGGGTTTTACCTTAGATATGAAATATACACTTTGCAACATTGATGTCATTAAATCTTTTCAATTAAATTAGGGAAAAGTTTATATAGGCTCTAAACAATCAAATTAGAGCCTACCTCAAAACTTTCACTAGTAGAGGTTGTATTGATGCCCAAATATCATCAAATTAACCATCTCGACATTAAGATACATGGACATGAGAAAAAAAATGGTTTCTAAGTTTTGGAAATAGTGTATCTTGTAACGCATTTTTGGACTGTCAATTTTTAAGATTTTCAAGTTTTTATAGATCTGCTCTATCTACACTATTTTTGAAGCTTTAATTTTTATAACTAAAGATGAAAATATAATTTAAGGCTATCACAAAACTTTCCAATATTGAAACCATATTTCTCAACTCTATTTGAAGGTGGGCTCTAATTTGATCTTTTGGAGCTTCGGCTCTATACAAACCACACCCATTAAATTATGGGAAATAATACCTAGGACAACCAAAACTGTCTAGGATTAGCTAAATTAAGGTGCTTCATTTTATAAGAGGTAAAAGTCATTTTTTATCTTTATTGCGAAATGGTTGAGAATGTGTTGTGCCCAATGCTTCACATTTTGCTAAGGATTCTTACATAAAGAACAGAACGGGCTTTAGGCATTGGTGGTATGGGAGGTGTTTGAAGTCATGATGCTTAATTTTTCATTTTCTCTAGGTTCCAATCTTTGTTCGCAAAATCATCCGATCTAACCGCTAATCGTCCGGTTAGATCGGAACCAGCTAGTGGATGGTTTCGGTTTTGAGCAGTTAGGGTGATCTATTATCGAGTATTGCGTAAAGTCTACGTGGTTTCACTCTCTCCATTCCTTCTGTCTCTCTGTTGTTGTAACTATACGCTAACTCTTTGCCCTTATTATGGCTGATTACGATCTTCGGATCTTCTTGTAAGTTGTATATATTTTTACTCTTTCCATCAATGGAAGATGCACAACATTACACAGAGCACTATCGGCTTTTACATGGTATCAGAGCAAGGTTTTGCAATCTTGTTTGGGCCTTCTTGCTTCTTTTACAGGGTGAAAGTATTACTTCCCATCTTTTTCTCTCTCTAGAAGAAACCCAATCGTATACAGCAAGCGACAGGAACGATGGAAGTTTTTCAGATGATAATGTGACTCGGGTATACAGGCCATCGGAGTGTGGATTTATATTGAGTATGCCTTTTTTTTTTCTTGATCTTGAGAGTTATTTGTAATCTTTATAGTATTTTAGAGAGAGAGAGAGAGAGAACTCGCCATGCATTTTGTGCAGTCGGACTTTTTTTTTTTGGGCCATTTTTTCGGCCTATCTCTCTCGAAAAGTTTCTCATAACCCAGTGAAATTTTCTGGCGACCTAATATGATTCGGGCCAAATCTCTGAGATAACCCTAATTTTGACCTTCTCTCTCTAAGACCTCTGGTTGTTTCTCTCTCTCTCTCTCTCTCTCTCTCTCTCCAAAATAGCCTCTTGGATCTCTCTATGCTCTGCAACCGAATGCCACCCTGATCCAGAGCTCTATATTCATAGGTTCTTTTTTTTTTGGCTAGCCAGAATGAGTCCACTTATTGGGTGGCGGGGGCGGGGGGGGACAACCCGATGTTTATAGGAGGAAGCCGCAAACCCAACCACTAAATGCAAATGCAATAACCATTTAGTCTTCGATCTGCTCTCCTTGCTTTTCCTCCTTTGATCTGCTCTTCTTGCTTTTCCTCCTTCGTCTCCATCTCACTCTTCCTATGGCACTCGATCAGACCAAATCCACTGGAGAAGCTTCTGATTATTTCTCTCCCTACTTCCTTCACCACTCGGATAACCCGGGGATGGTGTTCGTCTCCCAACTTCTCATCGGCGATCACTACCCTATATGGAAACGTGCCATGAGCACTGCTCTTGAGGTAAAACGGTACTTTCACTAAACCAACTACAGAAGTGCCCACCTTCTCCGTCTGAAATCGCTGCAACACAATGGTACAATCTTGGCTCTGGAATGGCGTCTGCAAAGAACTTAGTAACAACATCATTTACTTCGAGACTGCGCAAGATGTTTGGCACGACCTTCAGGAACGTTTTTCCTTCCCAAAGTAAAGCTGCCCAAATTTACCGTATTTCACATGACATTTCTAATTCAAGACCAACTTTCCATCTTATCATACTACACAACTCTAAATGGTTATTGGGACGAGCACGACTCCCTCTCTTCTCTTCCCAAATACTCTTGCGAGGCTGCCAAGGAGATGTCCACACTCAAGCAAAATGAACGGGTCATTTAGTTTTTCATGGGACTGAATGACTCATTCTCGACTGTGCGCAACAATATTCTCACGATGGAACCCCTACCTGCAATAAGCAAAACTTATGCTCTAGTTTTACAAGATGAGCAACAACGTAACATGCACTCCCGCATGTCCCAGCCATTTGAGGGCGCAGCCATGGCTGCTTCTTCCAATGACTCCTATGGCCATGGCCGCGGCAAGCTTCATTGCCAGAACTCCAAGGGCCGCACTGGTACCCGCTGCGAGCATTGTGGATTCTATGGTCACACCAAAGACCAATGCCGGAAGCTCCATAGTTCTCGAGGCCGTGAAAGCCCAAGATGTTACCACTGTGGTTTCTTTGGTTATGTTTAGGATCAATGCCGCATATTACATGGCCCTAAAGCTGACCGTTCCACTGCTGATGCTACATCCTCTCATGCTCCCTCCAACAAAGACATCGTCGCTACTGGCAATAGTCTATTGCTATTCACTTTGTCTCCTGAGCAGCACAACCAATTGGTTTCTTTGCTCAACATTGACAGTAGTTTATCATCTGCGAACTTGACATATATGGCTCTTTCATGTGCTACTTTTTCTTCTCAATCATCTCCGCGGATTATTGATACAGGAGCATCCTACCACATGACATCCTCTATGAACCTTTCATCAGTCACACATCTTCTCAACCAACACCAATCTGTTCGATTACCCAATAGAGAGATTATCATTGTTTCTCACAATGGGCAATGCCCTCTTTCTCCATGCATTATTCTTGATGATGTCTTATGCATTCCTTCCTTTCATTTGAATTTGCTTTCTATCAATAAATTAACATAGACTCACAACTGTGTTGCTATTTTCTTTCCTAAATTTTGTGTTTTTCAGGACCTATCTATGAAGAGGGTGATTGGTCTGGGTGAATAATGTGACGTCCTTTATGCCTTCAAAGATCCAGGAATAACACATTCATGTAATCAAGCTACACCATTTCAATTGTGGCACAACTGCTTGGGACACCCCTCCAACCAACGATTGCAGGAATTATCATCTGCACTTTCTATTTCTTCTCCATTAAATAAATGTACTACTTACACTATTTATCCTCTAGCTAAGAAAACTAGAAATTGTTTTCCAATTAGTTCTATTGAAAGCTCTTTTCCTTTCCAATTGATTCATTGTGATATATGGGGTGCCTACTCTACATCAACACACACTAGAGCACGATTTTTTTTTACTATTGTAGATGATTTTAGTCATTGTACTTGGACCTTCTTGATGACTTTTAAAAGTGAAGCCTACTCACATCTTAAACGATTTTGTACCATGGTTGAAATCCAATTCAATTCCACTGTCAAAACCTATAAGGCCAGACAATGGCTTTGAATTCCTTTCCTCTCAATTGCAAACCTACCTTCATACCAAAGGTATTCTACATCAATGGTCATGCGTCAACACACCCCAACAAAATGGTGTCATTAAACGCAAACACTGTCATCTTCTTGTAAAAGCCTGAGCCTTTTACCTCTCACTTTTTGGGGTAAATGCATCTTAACAGCCACTTACCTCATAAATCGCTTACCTTCTCCTACTCTCCAAGGAAAGACCCTCATAAAATCTTGTTTCAATCCAAACCTCCATATCAACACCTGTGTGTCTTCGAGTGCTTATGCTTTGCTCACACTAAGAGCAGTGGCAAATTTGCTTCCCGTGCTCGAAAGTGTGTGTTCCTCGATTACCCCTATGGCCAAAAAGGCTACAAAGTTTATGACTTAGATGACAAAAATTCTTTGTAAGGACATTCCACGAAAATGAGTTCCTCTTTCTCTCTAAACCTTCTCTTAACCCCTCTGCCCCCCTATTCCTCTTCTCATCATCCATGATGCGTCTATCGAACAGTCTCCACTTTTATTTCCTACAAATTCATCCCTAACCACTCCCATCGTGGACACCATCCCACCCATCCATACTTCTTCCGTCGAACCCTCCACTCCCATCGATCCACAATTCATCGCAACTCCTTCTCCACCTGCGCCATTAGTTCATCCTCCTTTTGATGCTACCATTCACCCACTGGCCGATCTTATTCATCTTTTCGCCGCACCAATGCTCCAACCGCCTGTTCCCACCACGAGCACCTTACTCAGTTCTCCTTCTCACGATGGCACCTCCACCACTACTAGTTCACCACCAGCAGTTGCTAGTTCCCCACCATGACGTTCCACTCGCACTCACCAGCCCCCCGGTTGGCTTATTGACTACAAATGTGCCCAGGTCACGTCTTCCTCCTAGGCCAATCAATCCACTTCAGCAAGCTTCCCCCTCAAGTACCCATCACCCCCTTAGTCATTACATTTCTTATGACAAGTTTTCTTCATCACATCATACTTTTCTTGCTACTATCACTACTGCCCAAGAGGCTAAAAAATTTTCATCTGTTTCTAAAAGCCCTTGTTGAAAAGATGCTATGACTGCAGAAATTAAGGCAATTGAAGCCAATAACACTTGGATTGTTACTCCATTACCACCGGGCAAGCATGCCATCGGGTGTCGACGGATTTACAAAGTCAAGTACAACGACGATGGTAGCATTGAATGCTACAAGACTCGTCTTGTAGCCAAAGGGTACACACAAACTGAGGGAATCGACTATCATGAGACTTTTGCACCTGTGGCCAAGTTGGTCACTGTCCGTTGCTTACTCTCCATTGCAGCTGTGCAAAATTGGCCGCTTTTTCAATTAGATGTTCACAATGTCTTCCTCCATGGCGATTTAGCTTGGGAAGTATACATGCAACTCCCACCCTGCTTTCCTCGAAAGGGGGAGAATGGTGAGCCACTTGTTTGTAGACTCAAAAAATCCTTATACGGTCGCAAACGGGCTTCACTCAATTGGTTCTCCAAATTCTCTTCTTCTCTTCTTCGAGCTGATTTTCAACAATCTACAGCAAACTACTCAATGTTCACACTCAAAAAGCGCATCGGATCACCATCATTCTCGTCTATGTCGATGACATTATATTGATGGGCAATGGCCATTCCACCATTGAAGTCATTTGCACAGTCGCTTCAGAATCAATGACCTTGGTTTCCTAAAATACTTTTTGGGCATTGAAGTGGCTCGTTCCAACAAAGGGATATTCCTCCCTCAACGAAAGTACACCCTTGACATTCTTGAAGAAGCATGACTTTTAGGTGCCAAATCTGCATCGTTTCCCATGGAACAAAATCTAAAACTCTATATCGATGATGACACATTACTACCTGATCCCAACTCCTATAAACGGTTTGTGGGGTGTCTCATCTACTTGACTATTACACGACCTGAAATAACTTTTTCAGTCAATTCCTTGAGTCAATTCATGCAACATCTTCATCAACCTCACATGGATGCTGCTCTTTGTGTTCTTCGATACCTCAAGTCAAGTCCAGGGAAAAGTATCCTTCTACCATCGTCTAATAATCTCCAATTGTCAGGTTATTCAGATTCCGATTGGGCCAGTTGCCCCACCACACGTCGTTTTGTCACTGGTTATTGCACCTTTCTTGGCGAGAGCCCCATTTCCTGATGCACCAAGAAGCAATCTACCATTTCCCGTTCAACAGCTGAGGCTGAATAACGGGCCATGGCAACCACCACATGTGAACTAGTATGGCTCAAATATCTCCTTCATGATATCAGTTTTGCACATTTCCAACCCATGCACTTATACTGTGACAACCAAGCAACGTTACACATTACTTCCAATCCAGTCTTCCACGAACGCACCAAACACATTGAGTTAGATTGCCATATCGTTCGTGAAAACTTGCAGGCCAGAATCATCTCCACTAAGTATCTCTGAACGGATAATCAGCGGGCTGATATTTTCACCAAACCACTTGACAAGGACCGCTTTGACTACCTTCAACACAAGTTGGGTGTTTTTGATCCCCACCCACCAACTTGAGGTGGAGTATTACCGAGTATTGTGTAAAGTCTATGCGGTTTCACTCTCTCCATTCCTTCTTTCTCTCTGCTGTTGTAACTATACGCTAATTCTTCGCCCTTATTATGGCTGATTATGATCTTCGGATCTTCTTATAAGCTGTATATATTTTTACTATTTCCCCCAATGGAAGATGCACAACATTAGACAGAGCACTCTCGGCTTTTACATGATCAACCGGTATTTAAAAAAAAAAAATTCAAAAAAATGTATATAAATTGTAAAAAATAAGGAATTTGATTTGTAATGCATTTTAAAATATTCTTTACATTATGCTAAAGATTACAAATTGTTTGATCATTAATACTCACTTTTATATTTTCTCATCTTTTTTAGAAAATTTTAAAAATAGCCATTATAAAGTATAAAGTGGGTTAAAATCCATTTTTTTTCAACTTCATTTGAATATGTTTTGTTTTAATCATTCTTTATATGCTTTTCATAATTTAATAAAAATACTTTTGTATTTTTTATTTTTTTTTCAACACTTTTTTTACCACCCGTGACATGCCTGTTTAGAGCGGTTGAATTAGCTGGTTTATCGGTTAGGTCGGTTAAACCGCTTTTGGGCCCATGTCCGGTTAACCATTCTGGTTCGATTTTGTGAACACTGGTTCCAAGTTAATAATGAAAATATTAAGAAACAAACTCTTTCTAGTGAGCATCTAGTGAATACACTGCTTCTAACCCTTATTTTGGAATCCAAACAACTAGAGGAGAAAGAGGAGTCCAAAGAAATATTCAACAGAAAAGGAAATATAGAGAAATTAAAAATATAAAAATTAGTCATAAACATAATTCAAAGCCTTGGAAATTCATATTTAGGATCATAAACTATTTAAAAACTGATATTCTTTTTAAGAGTCAATACAACCTATTTTGTTTTAAAGATTCAAGAAATTTTAAAAATGATTTTTCAAAAAAACTTCAAAAATTTAGAATGATTTTTTGATGTATAAAAATCATGGAAAAAATGTAAAGCTATTTAAATTTTCAAAACAACACAAAAAAACTATAGTTGCATATTTCTAATTTTCTGTAATATGGCTGGAATATTTTTTGTAAAGCATCTTAAAATTCACTATGAACAATTTAGAAATTCATCATAGACTATTTCCAAATAATGAAAATTACATTGAAAAGCATAATGTATTTTTGAAGTTACTAAAAAATGAGTCAAAAATGAAATTCAACAAACATTCAAATTCAAAACCTAATAATATGAAATAATTTAAAATTGGCTTTTTATTTTTTTTAGTAAAGTTAGTATAACAGTAGAGACATTTCATAATTTCTAATTAATAAATGTCAAAGGAATAGTTGTTGGTCATCATATCAGTGTAAATAGCAATCCAATATTGCAACATAGATGAAAATATGATATACAAGGATATTATGCATCATTATTTTTTATAACTTCCTTTAAAAACTGAAAAAGAGGATTTAGTATGCAACATTAATTTTATATAGTTTATTAAAAACTGAAAAGAGTAAAATAGTCACAAATACATTTTAAACAATAAATAAT